>SJYX01011049.1:0-12713 GCA_006410675.1 Oreotragus oreotragus | reverse complement strand
GGCTGGTGCATGGGGATGGGAGGGATGATGTGGGGTGGGAGGTGGGGGGTGGTTCATGTTTGGGAGTTTAAATAAAAAGAAAAAAAAAAAGATAAACAAGTTGATCAATGGAATAGAGAGTCCAGAAATAGACTCATAAATATAGTCCAATGTTTTTTGACAAATGAGTAAAAAGGCAATACAAGGGAGCAAGGTTTTTCTTTCAACAAATGGTGCTTCAGTAACTGTGTATTTACATGTGAACAGAATAGAATTTAGACATAGGCCTTACACCCGTCACAAAAATGAATTCTGAATGAATCATAGACCTAAAAGCAAGACTATAAATTCCTAGTCTTGATGAATGGTTAAACTGGTATACATGCATAAGATGTATTATTATGCATTGATAAAAAGAAATAAACCCATACATTTATATAAATTTATTTATTTTAATTGGAGGTTAATTACTTTACAATATTGTATTAGTTTTGCCATACATCAACATGAATCTGAGACAGGTATACACGTGTTCCCCATCCTGAAGCCCCCTCCCTCCTCCCTCGAATAAAACATTCAAATACGTTTAAAAAAAAAAAAAAAAGAAAGAAGCCATGAAAATACATGTAGGACACTTAAATGAATGTTACTAAGTAAGAAAAGTTAATATGAGTTGTGTGATTCCAACTATATGACATTCTAAAAAGGGCAAAGCTATGGCAACAGTAAAAAAAAAAAAAAATAGTAGTTGATAGTAATAGGAGTGAGGGGAAGAGGCAAGAATATTAGAACTGGTTGCCATTTCCTACTGCAGAGGATCTTTCTCACCCAGGGATCAGACCTGTGTTTCTTGCACCTCCTTCATTGGTAGGTGGATTTTTTATCACTGTGCCACCTGGAAAGTCCCATGATAAGCATACCTTTTGATTATATGTTATATGCATATATATTTATGTATGTGAATGCAAATAATGATTAGCTATTGATATATGTTTTATAATAGCAATCAAAGGGCTTTCAAGGTGGTGCTAGTGGTAGAGAACCTGCCTGCCAATGTAGGAGCTATTAAGAGACCCGGGTTCAATCCCTGCGTTGGGAAGATCCCCTGGAGGACAAAATGGCAACACACTTCCGTATTCTTGACTGGAGAATCCCATAGACAGAGAGTCCTGGTAGGAGATAGCCCATAGGATCTCAGAGAGTCAAACACGACTGATGTGACTTAGCATCCACAAATAAATTCTATCTGGTTTCTGAATATAACTAGGCACATTTGTGTATTTTCTAGCTATCTATCTTCCCTACTTTATATATTTTGTTATGGAATATATAGATATATTAACTACTCCATGGTTAAGAACAGGAAAAAACGAAAGATGTAAAACAGTGTGAAACTAAGCTACGATTTGTGTTATAGATATTAAAAAGTATATACACACATATATAGAAATATATTAAATAAGATAGTCATAGTGGTTGCTTGTGAAGAAAAGCTATAGCATTGAGAGAATTGGAGATGAGTGACTTAGTTTTAAATCCCACATCTTTTTTTACTCACTGAGATTTATTTTGCCATATATATGTATTTCCTAATAAGTATCTGATAACTTACAAATCATCTGAGGGACATAAAGACATTAAAAAATAAGTTAATAAAACTCAAAGGCAAAGAAATAATAAAAAAAAAAAACTCTGCTAAGAATTACTACTCTAAAAATATTTCTTCTTAGCAGTTTGGTCAGCAAGTTCACTCATCAACAAGGATAAATCAATTTTCAGCAGCTGTAGACAACTATTTAAGTCAAAAGTCTGAATCACTCCAGTGGGATATATAGTAAAAGATAACATGCTGGTGTCACTTTGGGATTTATGTCTGTCTAAGTGAAGAAAACACGTACAGCCCTGCATTTCAGACCTCTAGGGCTAGAATAACCTCCCCATGCTGGAATTTAAATGCTCTAAAATAACTAGTTGAAATTGATAGTTCATTCCCTTGAAAGCACTGAATTCATTCAAAAGTTATAATTTTTTTTTTTTGAGGGGAACTTCTTAACTGAATATAGTGTTATTTAATTTCACATATTTTTTAAACAAAATTTGAAAATAGATCCAAAATAATATAACCAAGTAGTACTGATAAGGATATTTTCTTAAGTTTTATCTCCATCACTAAATCATTCTGGTCTTAAGTTGCATCTCAGTCACTATATAACTTTCTTCATATCTGCAATTATTTATCTTGCATGAATCATCATTGTCTGTCCATAGCCAAAAATTGCACCTATTATTCCTATGAGCCTTAAAAATTAGTGATAGCTTGAAAAATAAAAAAATAAAGATCAATTTATCTATAGCTCAAGTCTACCTGGATGTCTTGTTCCACTCTGTGAAAATTGCAATGTCTTCTCACCTAATAGCACATAATATATAAATTCATTCTTGGTAAAAGAAAACAAACAAAAAAAAACATGGACTTAATTAATGGCTAACTCTCTAACCTTAGCCAATCAGTTTACCTTTTGCAATAATTTTTTCATAGATCCTGTAAACCAAAAATTAAGTATTCCTTTCTAGAGAATGGCCATACTTAAATAGTTTATGATCATAATTAACCAAAATACTCATACAAAGCTAGAAATGAGCCCAATGTGTTTCTTTGTCATTTTTGTCCCCATAGATATTGTTTGGCCTAAAAAGTTTGTTCAGGTTTTTCTGTAAGATGTCACTGAAAAATCTAAGTGAACTTTTTGTACATGCCAATATCACTAGCACTCCTGCCTTTTTGATAACAAAATGTTCAATAATCTGAACAGCCCAGGGCCTCATTGTCAATTCAGCTCTTATGACCAGGTGAAAATTTATAGAAAAAATTGTCCACTATCAGTCAAATACAACTCATTCCAAATCTAAAGAAAAAAAGTTATTTTACCACTTTGTCTATATTATCACAGAAACTCTTTGTTAATTGAAAAGTTAATTATAATTTTCTTATCTTTTGACAAAATGAGTTTCCTATTTTCACTATTATTAATTTTATATGTATTTATATAAACTAATTATTGTTTTAGATATGTCAAATTTAATGTTCATAATTTAAAAGAAAGATTGAAATGAAAAATTTAGTAGATATTTCATTTCACTTCCTTTTTACTTGATGTACTAGGAACAGATGCACTTAATTTGATCTATTCTTCTTAGAAACAAAGATAAAGTATTTTAATTCTATCTTCTATCAGAATAACATGTATTTTTTACTGAGTTGGGCCCGTAGTTTGGATTCCTTGTTTCATTTATAAAACAAAATAATTCCATGGGATGAGTTAGTGCATAACTTCTAAGTGTTGGTTGTGTCATTATATGAGATAATGCCTATTGACAGTGTTTGGAACTTCCACTGTATAATCATAAGGGATTTGATTTAGGTCATACCTAAATGGTATAGTGGGTTCATGACATTGTATAGGATGTGGTGATCAAAATCATCTCCAAGAAAAATGAATGCAAAAAGACAAAATGGTTGCCTGAGATGGCTTTAAAAATAGCTTCAAAAACAAAGAGAAATGAAAGGTAAAGGAGAAAAGAGAGGATGACTCAATCTGAATGTAAAGTTCCAAAGAATACCAAGGAGAGATAAGAAATCCTTCCTAAGTGATCAATGCAAAGAAATAGAAGAAAAAAAAAAATAGAATGGGAAAGACTAGAGATCACTTCAAGGAAATTAGATACCCAGAGAACACTTCATGCAAAGATGGGCACAATAAAGAACAGAGATGGTATGGACCTAACCGAAGCAGAAAATATTAAGAAGAGGTGGCAAGAAAACACAGAAGAATGATACAAAAAAATCTTCATGACCTTCTTTTTCTAGTCCTTTCAGTCATGCCCGACTCTTTATGACCCGATGGACTGTAGCCTACCAGGCTCCTCCCTCTATGGGATTCTCCAGGCAAGAGTACTGGAGTGGGTTGCCATTTCCTTCTCCAGGCTTCATGACCTAGATAACCATGATTGTGTGATCATTCACCTAGAGCCAGACATCCTAGAATGTGAAGTCAAGTGGGCCTTAGAAAGCATTACTATGAACAAAGCTAGTAGGGGTGATGGAATTTCAGCTGAGCTATTTCAAATCCTTGAAGATGATGCTGTTAAACTACTGTACTTAATACGACAGCAAATTTGGAAAACTTAGCAGTGGCCAAAGGACTGGAAAAGGTCAAATTTCATTACAATCCCAAAGAAAGGCAATGCTAAAGAATGTTCAAACTGCCTCACAATTGCACTCATTTCACATGCTAGGAAAGTAACGCTCAGAATTCTCCAAGCTAGGCTTCAACAATACATGAACTGAGAAATTCCAGACGTTTAAGCTGGATTTTGAAAAGTCAGAGAAACCAGAGATCAAGATGCCAACATCTATTGTATCATAGGAAAAGCAAGAGACTTCCAGAAAAAAACATCTACTTCTGCTTTATTGACTCTGCCAAAGCCTTTGACTATGTGGATCACAACAAACTGTCAATAATTCTTAATGAGATGGGAATACAGACTACTTACCTGCCTCCTGAGAAATCTCAGGCAGGTCAAGAGGCAACCATTAGAACCAGACATGGAACACAGACTGGTTCCAAATTGGGAAAGGAGTAGATCAAGACTGTGTATGGTCACCCTGCTTATTTAACTTATATGCAGAGTACATCATGTGAAATGCTGTGCTGGATGAAGTGCCATTGGAATCAAGATTGCTGGGAGAAATATTTATAACCTTAGATATGCAAATGATACCACCCTTATGGCAGAAAGNTAAAAAAAAAAAAGAAAGAAGCCATGAAAATACATGTAGGACACTTAAATGAATGTTACTAAGTAAGAAAAGTTAATATGAGTTGTGTGATTCCAACTATATGACATTCTAAAAAGGGCAAAGCTATGGCAACAGTAAAAAAAAAAAAAAATAGTAGTTGATAGTAATAGGAGTGAGGGGAAGAGGCAAGAATATTAGAACTGGTTGCCATTTCCTACTGCAGAGGATCTTTCTCACCCAGGGATCAGACCTGTGTTTCTTGCACCTCCTTCATTGGTAGGTGGATTTTTTATCACTGTGCCACCTGGAAAGTCCCATGATAAGCATACCTTCTGATTATATGTTATATGCATATATATTTATGTATGTGAATGCAAATAATGATTAGCTATTGATATATGTTTTATAATAGCAATCAAAGAGCTTTCAAGGTGGTGCTAGTGGTAAAGAACCTGCCTGCCAATGTAGGAGCTATTAAGAGACCCGGGTTCAATCCCTGCGTTGGGAAGATCCCCTGGAGGACAAAATGGCAACACACTTCCGTATTCTTGACTGGAGAATCCCATAGACAGAGAGTCCTGGTAGGAGATAGCCCATAGGATCTCAGAGAGTCAAACACGACTGATGTGACTTAGCATCCACAAATAAATTCTATCTGGTTTCTGAATATAACTAGGCACATTTGTGTATTTTCTAGCTATCTATCTTCCCTACTTTATATATTTTGTTATGGAATATATAGATATATTAACTACTCCATGGTTAAGAACAGGAAAAAACGAAAGATGTAAAACAGTGTGAAACTAAGCTACGATTTGTGTTATAGATATTAAAAAGTATATACACACATATATAGAAATATATTAAATAAGATAGTCATAGTGGTTGCTTGTGAAGAAAAGCTATAGCATTGAGAGAATTGGAGATGAGTGACTTAGTTTTAAATCCCACATCTTTTTTTACTCACTGAGATTTATTTTGCCATATATATGTATTTCCTAATAAGTATCTGATAACTTACAAATCATCTGAGGGACATAAAGACATTAAAAAATAAGTTAATAAAACTCAAAGGCAAAGAAATAATAAAAAAAAAAAAACTCTGCTAAGAATTACTACTCTAAAAATATTTCTTCTTAGCAGTTTGGTCAGCAAGTTCACTCATCAACAAGGATAAATCAATTTTCAGCAGCTGTAGACAACTATTTAAGTCAAAAGTCTGAATCACTCCAGTGGGATATATAGTANTAAAAAAAAAAAACTCTGCTAAGAATTACTACTCTAAAAATATTTCTTCTTAGCAGTTTGGTCAGCAAGTTCACTCATCAACAAGGATAAATCAATTTTCAGCAGCTGTAGACAACTATTTAAGTCAAAAGTCTGAATCACTCCAGTGGGATATATAGTAAAAGATAACATGCTGGTGTCACTTTGGGATTTATGTCTGTCTAAGTGAAGAAAACACGTACAGCCCTGCATTTCAGACCTCTAGGGCTAGAATAACCTCCCCATGCTGGAATTTAAATGCTCTAAAATAACTAGTTGAAATTGATAGTTCATTCCCTTGAAAGCACTGAATTCATTCAAAAGTTATAATTTTTTTTTTTTGAGGGGAACTTCTTAACTGAATATAGTGTTATTTAATTTCACATATTTTTTAAACAAAATTTGAAAATAGATCCAAAATAATATAACCAAGTAGTACTGATAAGGATATTTTCTTAAGTTTTATCTCCATCACTAAATCATTCTGGTCTTAAGTTGCATCTCAGTCACTATATAACTTTCTTCATATCTGCAATTATTTATCTTGCATGAATCATCATTGTCTGTCCATAGCCAAAAATTGCACCTATTATTCCTATGAGCCTTAAAAATTAGTGATAGCTTGAAAAATAAAAAAATAAAGATCAATTTATCTATAGCTCAAGTCTACCTGGATGTCTTGTTCCACTCTGTGAAAATTGCAATGTCTTCTCACCTAATAGCACATAATATATAAATTCATTCTTGGTAAAAGAAAACAAACAAAAAAAAACATGGACTTAATTAATGGCTAACTCTCTAACCTTAGCCAATCAGTTTACCTTTTGCAATAATTTTTTCATAGATCCTGTAAACCAAAAATTAAGTATTCCTTTCTAGAGAATGGCCATACTTAAATAGTTTATGATCATAATTAACCAAAATACTCATACAAAGCTAGAAATGAGCCCAATGTGTTTCTTTGTCATTTTTGTCCCCATAGATATTGTTTGGCCTAAAAAGTTTGTTCAGGTTTTTCTGTAAGATGTCACTGAAAAATCTAAGTGAACTTTTTGTACATGCCAATATCACTAGCACTCCTGCCTTTTTGATAACAAAATGTTCAATAATCTGAACAGCCCAGGGCCTCATTGTCAATTCAGCTCTTATGACCAGGTGAAAATTTATAGAAAAAATTGTCCACTATCAGTCAAATACAACTCATTCCAAATCTAAAGAAAAAAAGTTATTTTACCACTTTGTCTATATTATCACAGAAACTCTTTGTTAATTGAAAAGTTAATTATAATTTTCTTATCTTTTGACAAAATGAGTTTCCTATTTTCACTATTATTAATTTTATATGTATTTATATAAACTAATTATTGTTTTAGATATGTCAAATTTAATGTTCATAATTTAAAAGAAAGATTGAAATGAAAAATTTAGTAGATATTTCATTTCACTTCCTTTTTACTTGATGTACCAGGAACAGATGCACTTAATTTGATCTATTCTTCTTAGAAACAAAGATAAAGTATTTTAATTCTATCTTCTATCAGAATAACATGTATTTTTTACTGAGTTGGGCCCGTAGTTTGGATTCCTTGTTTCATTTATAAAACAAAATAATTCCATGGGATGAGTTAGTGCATAACTTCTAAGTGTTGGTTGTGTCATTATATGAGATAATGCCTATTGACAGTGTTTGGCACTTCCACTGTATAATCATAAGGGATTTGATTTAGGTCATACCTAAATGGTATAGTGGGTTCATGACATTGTATAGGATGTGGTGATCAAAATCATCTCCAAGAAAAATGAATGCAAAAAGACAAAATGGTTGCCTGAGATGGCTTTAAAAATAGCTTCAAAAACAAAGAGAAATGAAAGGTAAAGGAGAAAAGAGAGGATGACTCAATCTGAATGTAGAGTTCCAAAGAATACCAAGGAGAGATAAGAAATCCTTCCTAAGTGATCAATGCAAAGAAATAGAAGAAAAAAAAAATAGAATGGGAAAGACTAGAGATCACTTCAAGGAAATTAGATACCCAGAGAACATTTCATGCAAAGATGGGCACAATAAAGAACAGAGATGGTATGGACCTAACCGAAGCAGAAAATATTAAGAAGAGGTGGCAAGAAAACACAGAAGAATGATACAAAAAAATCTTCATGACCTTCTTTTTCTAGTCCTTTCAGTCATGCCCGACTCTTTATGACCCGATGGACTGTAGCCTACCAGGCTCCTCCCTCTATGGGATTCTCCAGGCAAGAGTACTGGAGTGGGTTGCCATTTCCTTCTCCAGGCTTCATGACCTAGATAACCATGATTGTGTGATCATTCACCTAGAGCCAGACATCCTAGAATGTGAAGTCAAGTGGGCCTTAGAAAGCATTACTATGAACAAAGCTAGTAGGGGTGATGGAATTTCAGCTGAGCTATTTCAAATCCTTGAAGATGATGCTGTTAAACTACTGTACTTAATACGACAGCAAATTTGGAAAACTTAGCAGTGGCCAAAGGACTGGAAAAGGTCAAATTTCATTACAATCCCAAAGAAAGGCAATGCTAAAGAATGTTCAAACTGCCTCACAATTGCACTCATTTCACATGCTAGGAAAGTAACGCTCAGAATTCTCCAAGCTAGGCTTCAACAATACATGAACTGAGAAATTCCAGACGTTTAAGCTGGATTTTGAAAAGTCAGAGAAACCAGAGATCAAGATGCCAACATCTATTGTATCATAGGAAAAGCAAGAGACTTCCAGAAAAAAACATCTACTTCTGCTTTATTGACTCTGCCAAAGCCTTTGACTATGTGGATCACAACAAACTGTCAATAATTCTTAATGAGATGGGAATACAGACTACTTACCTGCCTCCTGAGAAATCTCAGGCAGGTCAAGAGGCAACCATTAGAACCAGACATGGAACACAGACTGGTTCCAAATTGGGAAAGGAGTAGATCAAGACTGTGTATGGTCACCCTGCTTATTTAACTTATATGCAGAGTACATCATGTGAAATGCTGTGCTGGATGAAGTGCCATTGGAATCAAGATTGCTGGGAGAAATATTTATAACCTTAGATATGCAAATGATACCACCCTTATGGCAGAAAGTGAAGAAGAACTAAAGAGGCTCTTGATAAAGGTGAAAGAGGACAGTGAAAAATCTGGCTTAAAAGTAAAAATTCAAAAAAAATAAAAACACAAGATCATGGCATCTGGTCCCATCACTTCATGTCAAACAGCTGGGAAAACAATGGAAACAGTGACAGATTTTATTTTCCTAGGCTCCAAAATCACTGCAGATAGTGACTGCAACCATGAAATTAAAAGACACTTTTCCTAGGAAGAAAAGTTATGAAAAACCTAAAAAATGTATTAGGAAGCAAATACATTGCTTTGCCAACAAAGGTCCATCTAGTCAAAGCTATGGTTTTTCCAGTAGTCATATATGGATGCGAGAGTTGAACCATAAAAAAAGTTGAGTGCCGAAGAATCGATGTTTTGAACTGTTGTGTTGGAAAAAACTCTTGAGTCCCCTGGACTGCAAGGAGATCAAACCAGTCAATCCTAGAGGAAATCAGTCCTGGGTGTTCATTGGAAGGACTGATGCTGAAGCTGAAGCTCCAATACTTTGGCCATCTGATGTGAATAACTGACTCCTTCCAAAAGACCCTGATGCTGGGAAAGATTGAAAGCAGGAGGAGAAAGGGACAACAGAGGTGAGATGGTTGGATGGCATCACTGACTTGGTGGACTTGAGTTTGAGCAAGCTCTGGGAGTTGATGATGGACATGGAAGCTTGTGTGCTGCCATCCATGGGATTGCAAAGAGTTGGACACTCCTGAGAGACTGAACTGAATGAATGTTTGGAACAAATGGTAATTGTATCACAAATCCAAGCATTGAGAAAATGGAATGATTTTTGATCTGGTAACTATTACCCCTAGCTTCAAATGACACTGCTATCTCTAGCAGTGTTTTATACCTTTGAGTGTACCTTTTAATAATGCAGGGGTGATAGCAATATTTATCAGTTACCACTAGCATATTTATGGGCTTTTCTAATAACTCATTTGGTAAAGAATCTGCCTTCAATGCAGGAGACCCAAGTTTGATTCTGGGTCAGGGAAATCCACTGGAGAAAGGATAGACTATGCACTGCAGTATTCTTGGGTTTCCTTGTGGCTCAACTGGTAAAGAATCCACCTGCAATGAGGAAGACCTGGGTTTGATTCCTGGGTTGGGAAGATCCCCTGGAGAAGAGAAAGATTACCCACTCACGTATTCTGGCCTAGAGAATTCCATGGACCATATGGGGTTGCAAAGAGTCTGACATGAATGAGCGACTTTCATTTTCACTTTCTTTCACTACCATATTTAAATTTGGGCTTTGTGCATTAACAAACCATTGTATTGTTGCAGAAATACATCAAAATTTTTAAGAATCACAATATGTATATACTTTACTCATTTGATCAGTACTCATATATTTGTTATAAAAAGAACAGCTCTTTCTAGAGTTAGATGTTGGGTGGGGAAAATAAATCATATTGTGGTATAATTTCAACCAGAGTATTCAAGTGTAGACAGTTCCTGGCAAGGATGCAAGGCTACAGAACTCTAACATATTGTTAGTGGAAATGAAAAATGCTGCAAACATTTTAGTATACAGTTTGTCTATTTCTTAAAGCATCTGCTTCCAATGTGGGAGACCCTGGTTCGATCCCTGGGGCGGGAAGATTCCCTGGAAAAAGAAATAGCAACCCACTCCAGTATTCTTGCCTGGAGAATCTCATGGACAGAGGAGCCTGGTAGGCTACAGTCCACAGGGTGGCAAAGACTTCCCTGGTGGCTCAGACAGTAAAGCATCTGCCTACAATGCGGGAGACCCAGGTTCAATCCCTGGGTCAGAAAGATCCTCTGGAGAAGGAAATGGCAACCCCCTTCAGTACTCTTGCCTGGAAAATCCCATGGACGGAGAAGCCTGATAGGCAAAGTCGGACACGACTGAGCAACTTCACTTTCACTTTCACTGCAATCCTACTCTCTTATATACCCAAATGATTTAAAAATTTATGTCCAATACTCCAATTAAAATAAATAAACTTATTTTAAAAATTCAAGTTTAGCACCTTAAAAAAAAATTTATGTCCAAACACAAGTCTTCATGTGAGTGTTTTCAGCAGCTTTATCATCAAAATTGGAAGCACTGAAGGTGTTCATTAAGATAACTAAATAAATAACTTTAGGTATACTCATATAATGGAATACTATTCAGCAAAATCAATACTAAGCTGTAAAATATGCAAAGACATAGTTGGATGTTGAGTAACTGTTGGTAAACAAAAGAAGCTAGTGTGAAAAGGCTACCCATTATATGATTACATTTATATGATGCTGTAGAAAATGCAGTTCTGTAGAGTTGCTAAATAAATCTGCAGTTGCCATGGATTCAGGGTAGTAAAAAATTGAGTATTGGATATGTGAAGCATAGGAAAAAATTTTAAGCCAGGGGAGTTATTCTGTATTATACTGTAGCAATGTATACATTACACTATATATGATGTAAAAATCCATAGAATTTTACTGCATGCAGATTTTATCTTAATTTATTAAAAATTTTAAAAGTAACTTAAAGGGTTGATGAATCCTAGGATGAAATTCAAATTGTAACAAAAGAAGTCTAATTGAATTACAGATGGAAGTACATGCATTGATGGGATAGGGGACAGGAGTGCTGACCTAAGTAATTACCACATTGAATTGAGTGGTCTGTGTGTCTAAAGGCAAATGGAATTGAATATAAAAAGGATTGAATATAACCACTCTAGTTCCTTCTTTGTGACCTAAGGTGATGGCACCCCACTCCAGTACTCTTGCCTAGAAAATCCCATGGACGGAGGAGCCTGGTAAGCTGCAGTCCATGGGGTCGCTGAGGGTCGGACATGACTGAGCGACTTCACTTTCACTTTTCACTTTCATGGATTGGAGAAGGAAATGGCAACCCACTTCATTATTCTTGCCTGGAGAATTCCATGGACAGAGGAGCCTGGCAGTCTATAGTCAATGGAGTCACAAGAGTCAACACAACTTAGCACTATCTTTCTTTATTTCTTGTCAATAGAGAAGACCTAGATGTAATGATATCCTGGTAGCTGTAAGTGTATCTAGTTTCCAGATCTTGGTTTTCTATTATGGTTTTCCAATAAAAGCAACCAGGTCTGCTTGGAGGAATGGCTGATTCTAGGAAAGACAAGGGATGAATCTGAGTATCTTGCAGTGCAAGAAAGTAAGGCGGTTCTCAAAAATAGCTTCAAAAAAAAAGAGAATGAAAAAAAAAAAAACAGAAAGGAAAGAGGGGAAAAAGCAAAAGACACCTAAATCATGGTTATTGCTGTATATTAATGGCATATAGGAGCAAACTAAAGAGCTCTCAATTGTCAATACTGAAACAATTTGAGCAAAAAGTAATATAATACTAGATTGTAATTACATATAGAATAAATGTTCCTGAATCTATTATTTTTACAGATAAAATAAGTAAATAGGTAGATAGGGGAAGAATAGGTAATTCTCTCATACAGAAAAATTTCAAAAAGTTTATGTAGCTTATCTTGGCCTTGAATATAGTGGAGCACGACTACTTGAGTTGGGACACACATAATGATGTCCTT
>SJYX01011047.1:0-24579 GCA_006410675.1 Oreotragus oreotragus | reverse complement strand
AAAAATACTGGAGTGGGTTGCCATTTCCTTCTCCAGGGGATCTTCCCGACCCAGGGATCGAACCCGGGTTTCTCGCATTGGAGGCAGACTCTTTAACCTCTGAGCCGCCAACAAAATTATAAATAGAAATCTAGAAGACAACGGCACCTCAGCAATTACATGTTCACTTTGTATCCCTTATCTTTCTCTGACCTTGGCACCTGCTGCCTGCCCCTCCCGAATCTTCTCTTCAGGAGCTCATAGAAATGTTCCTTCTCAGGGGCTTCGCTGGTGGTCTGGTGGTGAAGACTCTGCCTCCCAATGCAGGGGGTGGGGTTCAGTCACTGGTGGGGGAACTAAAATCCCACATGACCCATGGTGAGGTCAAAAGATTGAAAAAAGGAAAGAAAGAAATGTTCCTTCTCCAGCTTTTTCCATTCTACCTTTTTTTAAATCAAATCCAACATCTTTCTAACACAATGCTTTCCAGCCTCCCAAAACATATCTCCCTATTTGATGACCAGGAAAATCTTCTGTCCCTCTAGGATGTTTTAAAGGATGTGTCCCAATTATGAATCCCTGTGTCTTCTTGCTTAACCCCATCAGGTAAGATTTTTTCCAATGTCTCCAGTTTGTAATGTGAAAATTTATGCATATTTTTCATTTTTTCAATAAAAATGGTTACCAACTTGTTTTTCCAACAGACTCTCCCTCAAGATTTGAACATGCCCGCTGCTTCAATCTTAATCTTAACCGATGCTGAGTTGAGAATCACTTTTCAGATAAACTTTATTTTTTAAAAATATAAATAGAATGGCATTTAAAGTTTAAAAAGACTGTTGACTTGGGAAAACAGTCCAGAGGTAATTTATTTTGAGCAACACATTCCTCCATAAGGATATATTTCAATCCTTATAACCCCCAACAAAAACTATTAGGGAGAAGCCCGAAAATTACCTTTTACTTTTTTCAACTGTTCAGAATATTTCCATTCCTTTTTTTTTTTAGTATAAATATAGACCCCACTCTATTCTTTCAACAATTAGTTGAATATTGATACCACGTATAAAATAGATAACTAATGAGAACCTAGTGTATAGCACAGGGATCTCTACTCAATGCACTGGGGTGACCTGAATGAGAAGGAAGTCCAAAATAAAGAAGGTATACATATATAATGGACATCTGGCTGATTCACTCTGCTGTGCAGCAGAAACTAACACAGCATTGCAAAGCAACTATACTCCAAGAAAAAGTAATTTAAAAAACCATGAAGGATATAAGCTTCCCTGGTGGCTCAGCTGGTAAAGAACCTGCCTGCCAGTGCAAGAGATGCGAGTTCAGTCCCTGGGTCAGGAAGATTCCCTGGAGAAGGAAATGGCAACACACTCCAGTATTCTTGCCTGAAGAATCCCATGGACATTTTGGCATGAATTGATCACACCAGGCCTCTCACTGCATTAGAAACTTCTTCCATTTAATCCAAAGGATGGGACGGTTTTCCCATCATTCATTTGCCCTGTTTTGTGTTTGATGGGCAAGCCTTTTGCACCAATCTCAGCATGTCAGTAAAATTTCAATTACTAGTGTGTATCTTCCTTTAGTTCTAAGATGCACTTGGAGCTTCTGTGGTGACTCAGACAGGAAAGAATCTGACTGCAATGCAGGAGAGCAGGGTAGGGAAGATCCTCTGGAAAAGGGAATGGCAACCCACTCTAGTATCCTTGCCTGGAGAATTCCATGGACAGAGGAGCCTGGTGAGCTACAGTCCATGGGGTCGCAAAGAGTCAGACATGACTGAATGACTAACACTTTCAATCACTTTCAAGATGCACCTGATTGCTGTTTTGCAAAAAATACTATCTCATGTTCATTCCTAAAGTGGCAAACCTCTGCTTCAATAATTCCAAAATGAATCCCACTGCTCTGCTTCTATGGGCTTCCGTGGTGGCTCAGATGGTAAAGAATCTACCCGCAATGCAGGAGATGTGGGTTTGATCCTTGGGTGGGGAAGATCCCCTGGAGAGGGAAATAGCTACCCACTCCAGGATTCTTGCCTGGGAAATCCCATGGACAGAGGAGCCTGGCGGGCTACAGTCTACGGGGTCACAGACAGTCAGACACGACTGAGCGACCAACACTTTCATTTTCAAACTGCTTCTGTACCTTTCTGAGTACAAAATAACCTTTCATTGTAATACCAAATCACGGTACAACGCCCTTTTTCTTTTCAATTGGAGTGTAACTGCTTTACAATGTTGTTAGTTCCTGCTGCACAACACAGCAAATCAGCGATCTGTATACACATCCACACGTCCCATCGACCCCTCCAGGTCACCACAGAGCACAGAGCTGAGCTCCCTGTTCTATGTAGCAGGTTCCCACTAGCTATATATTTTACATATGACACTGTATACATGTCAACCCTAATCTCCCATTTCATCCCACCCTCTCCTTCCCACTCTGTGTCTACGTGTCTGTTCTCTACATATGTGTCTCTATTCCTGCCCTGGAAATAGGTTATTTTCTAGATTCCACATATATGCGTTAGCCAGGACGTACAAACAACCTAAATGTCCAATGACAGATGAACGGGTAATGAGGATGTGGCACATGTATGTGATGGAATATTACTCAGTCACACAAAGGAATGAAATTGGGTCATTTGCAGAGATGTAGATGGACCCAGAGTCTGTTATACAGAGTAAAGTAAGTCAGAAAGAGAAAACCAAGTATTATAGTTCAGTCTTTTGGAAGACACATTAAACAGCACAGAACTTTAACACATGTCACATCAGTAATGCATATTACTTGGTAGAAATGATGACATGATGACTATGCTCAATGTGATCACTCAGAGGAGGTGACAGTAGTGACGTCACAACTGTCACCTGGCTGACACTCGAAGATGCCAACTTTAGATAGGGTCCGATTTTGGAAAGTGCATCCCAGAATGGATGCAGTAGTGCACAAACCCCTTCCTGTGTGAGGTGCTTAACAGAGCTTCTGGTCCATGATAGATATTGTGAGTCACTCAGTCTTGTCTGACTTCTTGCAGTCCCATGGATTATAGCCCGCCAGGCTCTTCTGTCCGTGGGAGTCTCCAGGCAAGAATACTGGAGTGGGTTGCCAGTCCCTTCTCCAGGGGATCTTCCCAATCCAGGATCATACCCAGGTCTCCCACGTTGCAGGCATATTCTTTACTGTCTGAACCACCAGGTCCATGATAATAAGCTCCTACTAAATGCCAACGATCAATGATAACAAACTCTCAGCAAACAAAGTTCCCTTCTAGCCAACATGTCTGGCTGCAAAGAGGGTTAGGGATGTTCTGATCCTCTCAGACACGGGCGAGTGGGGACAGTCTCCTGGGGTTGATCAGGAGCTGGGCCTGGAGAAGGCAAGCTTACATTGCTTGGTCACCAAGGAATGAAGAAGCGTTTAGTTAATGCTCATTCAGTGCTCACACTGCCCCTGCAAATGAGAAATTATCCCCATTTTACAGAGGAGAAACTAAGACTCCATCAGGTTCTCATTATCAACCCCAGGGTCACAAAACTAGTAGCACAGACCTCATTTGCAAACCTGAGCTGTTCTCATAATTCTATCAGGGCTCCATCTGTAAAGCATCTGAGTCTTACTATGCATCTCTCTGCTTCCTACATTATTTCTGCCTCTGGTGATCAAATGTTGTACAATGGAGACAGCCTTCAGAAATTATTTTTTTAAATAAACAGAGGGTTATAGCTATAAAGGTATCCACTGAGCAATGTTGTTTAACGTTGTGAAAAAATTACCCCACAGAACATCAAAACCATTTAATACACTCAAATGCTTTGGAAGCACGCACTGAGGAGAACCATTATGCTGATTACCAATAATTATGATCTACTCATTAAGGAACATCCCTAAGGGCTTCTGCAAAGGAACACTTCATAGCTGAGATGGAGTTACTCGGTGTACTTGAAAATAATGAAGCTACGGTTCTTTTAAAAATTATCTAATTTAGGCTTTTCACTGATTTATGTGCTTCTCTGTGAGAACTCTGGATGAAAGAGGTTCTGCTGAATTTACATGGAAGCTTTCTCTCAAAGGTCCACAGCAGCCTCAAACTGACTGTTGACATGCCAGCTCCCTACCGAGCAGGAATGAGAGGAAAGAGGTTCAGAGAAGAATTTAAATCTGAAGTCTCTGCATTTCTTAAACATTTTGATTTCAAAGAGCTTGTTTCTCCAAAGATTCTTGAGGTTTCTTGGGTAAACGTTTGCGGAGAGAAGACACTAGAGTTTACTTAACACAGCTTTAAATCCTTTAGAAACAAAGTTAATGTAAACAAATACACAGGATTTGAGAACTAAGTATGGGTCAAGTAAATGTGCTGAGTGCTTTATCGCCCATTTTAGTTAAATCCTTTTAGGGACGAGAAACAGCCAGCCCAGCTCAGGTATCCTGCAGAGGCCTACAGAGAGCCAGAAATCCGACAGAAAGTCAAGAACAGGGATCTAAGAATGGGAATCATAATGGGGCCTCATGGACACTGGAACGGGATCTAAGAAGGTTCCCAGACACCAGGAACTGTATGACTCTTTCCATGGGCAGCCTGCCTTTCTCTTTGCATCTATTAATTTGCTTTCAACTGCAAGAAACAGCAAATCCAATTCAAGCGGCTTAGACAGTAAGGAAATGACTGTCTCACAGAACTGGAAATCCAGATGTAGGAAATCCATGATTCAGGTTCTCTCTTCCTTTTACCACCCAGAAGGGCAGCTTCATCCCAAGGCTGATTCTCAGTGAAATATGATCATAGGGTGTGGGATGGCAGGAGTGTGGGCGGCATGTTTCCTCACTCACGTGTTCTTTTTCAGGTTGTCTGCTTGCTCTTGGCCGCACTGGGCCTTCACTGCCGTGCGCAGGCCTGTGCTAGTTGCAGGGAGCGGGGCTGCCCTTCATGCAGTGCTCAGGCACCCCAGTGCGGTGTCTTCTCTTGCTATGGAGCACAGGCGCTGTGGCACACAGGCTGCAGCAGCTGCTTCTCAGGCTCTCGAGCTCAGTAGTTGCAGCGCACGGGCTCAGTTGCTCCGTGGTACGTGCAATCTTCTGCAGCCAGGGATCAAATCCGTGTTTCCAGCATTGGCAGTCAGATTCTTACCAACCGGACCACCAGGGAATTCCCCCTTACTAGCATATTCTAAAGAGAAATGTTCCCTCAAAGACACTAGACACCTTTATCTCAGGGTACCACTGACCTGAACTAAGTCACATGACATTCCTACACTAACCCCTACGCCCACTGGTCTCAGCCTAGTTCTGCTGCTGCTAAGTCGCTTCAGTCGTGTCCGACTCTGTGCGACCCCATAGACGGCAGCCCACTAGGCTCCTCCATCCCTGGGATTCTCCAGGCAAGAACTCTGGAGTGGGTTGCCATTTCCTTCTCCAATGCATGAAAGTGAAAAGTGAAAGTGAAGTTGCTCAGTCGTGCCCGACTCTTCGCGACCCCATGGACTGCAGCCTACCAGGCTCCTCCGTCCATGGGATTTTCAATGCAAGAGTACTGGAGTCGGGGGAGTGTGCTAGTAACTAGCAATTCGTATGAGACCACCATGATTTGCTGAGACTGCTCAGGGCACTTCCCTGGAGTGAAGTCAGATGTATGGGAGGTGGGGGAAAAAATAGAAATTGAGAGTAACTCCTTAGCTTTTGCAAGTAAATGGCTAGATACTTAAGTCATTTGGGAACCTTGTAGGAAAAACAGGTTGGGGATGGGCGTGGGAATGGAGAATATTGTTTAGGATGCACAGTTTCTGATATGCCTGTTAGATCTGCACATGAAGAGGCCACATAAGCCAAGGGATATGTGAATTTGGCACTCAAGGAAGGAGTCAGGGCTGGAGTTAGTGTTTCAAAATCAACTAAAGAACATATAGAGGTGAGGACTCAAGGCTTCCTGTCCGGGCCCACATGACATCCTCCCACTTACCCAGTTTCAGCATCCCCTCCCCAGCATGGTCGTCCTTCTCTGCTTCTCCTCCAACCTCCTCTACGGGTCCCAGATACCCACCTCGGGGTTTTTTTTAGCATTTTGCCTACTCCTGTCCTCATCCTCAACATCTCAGCACAGCATCTACCTGACACATAGTAGGTGCTCAAATCTTATGTTGAACGCTGAACAAGAATGAATTTAGCTGTTCAAGACTGAAGATGATGAAATTAGCTGAACTGGTTTTGGTGAGGCTCAGCATCTCACATCACATTTTTTACGCTCCCAAGGGAAGCTTGTCCCTAGACGGGAGAGGGATGGAGGATCCAGCTGTCTGCATCCACGGCTCCTTTCCCTGCCTTCTCTGAAACCCAACACTCCAGAGCGAGCCTCAGAGTCAGAGGCTACACAACAAACTCACTTCATAAATGGCGGACACATCTATGAAGATGAAACATACACGTCCTGACAATCCCTGGAGGGAGACCAGCTGAGAATGTGAGAGGGATGCTGCCTGGTGCCTGGCAGGTGTTTGGAGGAGTGTGGCGATGGCTCAGTGATCCAGGAACAGCCGGGCTGATCTCCTTAGGGACTCCTGGGGCCTGTCAGCTCCCACCCCTCCAAACGATGGTACGTGCTGCACAGAGCTTGTCCCTGCTGCGGCCAGAGAGGACGGCCTGCTCTCCACCTGCACAACACAGATGGCACAGATGGGAGCATGCTTCCACACAGGGATGGGCAATTAGGCTCCGTTCCTCCAACTGTAACAATTACCGGGCGAACACCCCGGGGAAGGACATAAGCCTCGAAGAGAGCTGGCCTCCACGCTGGCCCACCCCGACTTAGTCCTACCAGCAGGCACTGCTGGGTCTGCGGCCTCTAGTCCCTTTCACAGGCCTTGCTGGAACCCATGCATTTGAAAAGCATTTGGTGAGATCGGAACAGAAGGCAGTCCTCAAGCAGGATATATTTAAGTAAGAAAATACCAAGGCTTTATTTTTTTTTTTTTTCCTTATAAAGACAGCCCTGCTGTTGGCTAATTGAAAGGATGTACAGAGTTCTCATGAGTAAACAAGTTTCCTGCTGCAGGCTGCATACTGTAATGCCAAAGAAGTGACATGAAGGGGGCAGAGGTATAATGCTCTCATCTTCATAGCAAAGAAATGCAAAATAAGACAAAAAATTAAATGGACTTAATGCTGGGCATCCCCACAGGGAAAGGCAAGACGACTGTTCAGTCGATCGATCAGTAGCTGTGCTGCGCACACGGCTGAGCCGCCCTCACGCCTCTTTCCTCCTGTCTCCGGCTCTCCACACCGGAGGCACAGCCTGGGACCCCAAGGCTGCGGTGTCAGGAGCTTCTGCTTCACAGTCCACTGAGACGTGATGGGGCGGAGGGGTGGGCGGGCCAGAGGCGCCAGCTCCATGAGGCACCTACGTGCAGCAGTGGCGCATGTGGAAGTTGACGACATACTCGGCGTTAGTCCTCTGCACGGAGATGGCAAAAGGCTCGAAAGGGTGGAAGGTGAAGGCAACAAGGCGTCGCACCGTGTGGTTGATGGGGCGGCCCAGTAAGCCCGCCTGAATCTCAAACTTGAGCAGACCAGAATCCCGGGCGTAGAACCTAAACAGAACAAGGAGAGGAGAGCGTGGGACAGACATTCACCACCACCTTAAAACCTGAATAGCAGGAAACTCATGAATTAACCTCACCGATGAAATCTCCTCTAATGTCAGCCCCCAGTCAAAATCACCTATGTCTGATCAGCTCATTTTACAAGCAGGGAGATTACGAACTTCACTATGCTGGCCCGAATCACTGGGTCATTTGTCTTTCCCAAGATGACCTTTAGTGATGGCCTTGATTACAGCCTCCCCTTTTCCAGCAGCTATCTGCCCAGCTACCTACCTGCCTAGGCCAGGGCTGGAAATAATAATGTAAGCCAAGCAGGCATGCTTAAATGTTCCGGCAGCCACATCAAACAAAGAAGGAAAACGTGAAATTAATTTTAATAATATTTTAGTTGACCTAACATCGGCATCTAAAATATTATCACTTCAACCAATGATATGAAAGATACTAAAGAGATATTTCATTTTTTTTGTACTAAGTCTTTGAAATCTGATGTGTATTTGACACTTGAGCACATCTCACGTTAGTGCTCACCAGCCATGGGAGGCTGGTGGTTACTAGAGGACAGTGCAGATCTGGGCCCATATCTTGAGTTCTTCTTTCCTCTTTTTAAAATTTATTTTATGTATTTTTGGCTGTGCTGGGTCTTTGTTGCTGTGGAAAGGCTTTCTCTAGTTGTGGCGAGCAGGGGCTATTCTCTAGTTGCAGTGTGAGGGTTTCTCATTGCAGTAGCTTCTCTTGCTGAGGAGCATGGGCTGTAGAGCTCAGGCTTCAGCAGCTGTGGCGAGTGGGCTCAGTAACTGCGGTGCAATCCTAACCTCTGGACCACCAGGGAAGTCCTGAGTTTTTAACTGTTAAGAAGAAATTCTTTTGGAAGGTTCTTCTTTTGCACACACAAAAACAAAATACTAACTAGTTTCTACTTTTTCATCTAACATGGTAAGAACAAAGATGCTTCCATTCATCCTAGGACTTAAATGCCTTTTGCCCATATGCAAAGCAAGTGCCCTGTGAACTTGGGAACCAGAGATGACTGGCAGGGTTGGGGCTGAACTGGAGGAAGCTCAAGAAAACAAGGAGCTCTGAAATAAACAGCTTTACAATGCATGTCCCTCTTGGAAAGCAAATATATAGGAGATACAAAGATATCTGTATCCCTTGACTCAATAATCCAAGAGCTTATATCCTCAGAATTTAAGTGAAGTAAATAGTGACGTGAACCAAGATGGCTACTAGAGCATTTTGGGCTTCTCCAGTGGCTCAGGGGTAAAGAACCTGCCTGCCAATGCAGAAGACAAAGAGATGTGGCTGGATCCCTGGGTTGGGAAGATCCCCTGGAGGAGGCATGGCAACCTACTCCAGTATTCTTGCCTGGAGAATCCCACGGACAGAGGAGCCTGGTGGGCTACAGCCCACATGGTTGCAAAGAGCTGGACATGACTGAAGCAACTCAGCACGCACATAGCATTAGCTCTAATGTAAAAATGCAGGTGGAGAATAAATGCTCAGTAATAGGGGAATAGCTAAATAAATTATGCTACATCTATTTTATGGAATAATATGCCATCATCAGGACTGTAACTTTAAGGACTATGTAACAATATGGAAAATGTTTATTAAATAAAAGCAGGCTAGAAGGTACTATGCCAGCAGTAACTACAACTGCATAAATGTAAACACACACACTGGCAAAGACTAGAATGGAATATATTTAATACCATAAAGGTGTTAGAGTAACGGCATTATCTTTTCAAATGACTTTAATGTCCCTACATTTCTCATTTTAAATTAAAAAATGAGAATTACAAGAAGTCAGGGTCAGAGGCATTTCCAGATTTGTTACTTAGGTTAATCTTTTCAAATCAGAAAGGCAGGGCGGTCAAAAGGGAGAGAAATGTTATCTTAGGCTACGTGACAATGTCAAATGAGTCCAATTATCTGCTTTTATGTGTGAAAACCTTCCCCTCACCCACACGGTCCCCCGCACACAAAGGGCTTATAATGTAAAGCTAGTTGTTGGAGCTCCTAAATCTAACTACCAGTTTACAGGAAATAGGGGGAAATGAGAACTGCCAGGGATGCAATGAGCAAAAATCCAGAATGTGGGGAATATTACAGACGAACAATCTGGTTTCTTCCACAACTTCACTACAAAGAAAGTAACGGGAAGCAGAACTCATAAAATAAAAAAGACTTAGGAGGACAGCAACCAAAAAAAACCATACGGACCTTCTTTAGGTCTTGACTGGAACACACTGTAAAAAGAATATATACAAAACAATAGGAAAATGTGAAAACTCACTTGATATCGGTGATCTTAATAAAGGTTTAATTTTCGTAGGATGGAATAATGGTATTGAGGTTATATTTTTCTTCAGTCCTTATCTTTTAGAAATTCATGTTGAAATATTTTCAAGTGAAATGCTGTGATACCTGGGCTGTGAGAATCCAGACTGGCAGGTGGGAGGGGAGCAGTGGTGGCAGAAAAAGATGAAACAGCACTGATCACGAGTGAGAGCTGCGGAGGTGGGGTGATGGATACAGAGAGGCTCACTACAGTCTTCCACTTTCATATGTTTAAAAATGTCCGTAATACAAAAATTACCTGGTTTTCAGAACTCGATTGCCATTTCCCAGAGGAAATATTACAAATAGTAATTAATCGCATAGAATATGTTACACAAGCCTATTTAATACACACGAAGCTGGATTATGAAATACTAACTACCACTGTTTCTATGTGAAGAAGACCTTCCAGAACCCAGCTCATACCTCCCTTGAAATAACCCCACAGTGGAAGTGGTGCCGGTTCCTCGCTCTAGCATCTGTGAAAGCAAAAACGGAACCCACGCTCCCAGCACGGAGGGACAGGAGGGTCTGTGAGCTGGACACCCGGGACGAAGAAACTGCAAGGTTCTAAGAGTAACACGGCAACCTGTGTTCCAACATTCCTCCAACCGAGGAAGCATGAGTTTCTCCAAAACCCACTTGTTCTCCAAACTCTCTTTTCCATTAGGTAACAGGAGGGGATAAAATAATTTGAGCTGGGTAAAATGTAAGTCTCAATTATTTTTAAGTTTCTTGTGAAATGGTATTAGGTCATTAAATTGAAAAGTATAGTTTTCTTCCCTGGCTACCTTAAAAAGAGAACAATACTTTTCTGAATTGGATGTTTTGAGGAGAGGCAAAGAGCAGAACTAATTAATTTTTGATACTAATGCCTAAATGATCAAAGTGAAAGTGGCTCAGTTGTGTCCAACTCCTTGCAACCCCATGGACTATACAGTCCATAGAATTCTCCAGGCCAGAATGCTGGAATGGCGGCCTTTCCCTTCTCTAGGGGATCTTCCCAACCCAGGAATCGAACCCAAGTCTCCCACAGAGTAGGCAGACTCTTAGCAGCTGAGCCACCAGGGAAGCCAAAGCACGCACGTTAGAGAAACAGCCTACCCTGTGACTTGAACCTGTCAGTAGAAGTGGACAGAGTCACAGTGAAGTGACGCTCGAGAGAAGGAAGAGAAAGCGGCTGCCCGCGCCCAGAGGCAGCACGCAGCTGGAGCACCTGATAGGGTGGTCTCCGCAAGTCTTGGGTCGCTCCATGACTGACACCCACTTGTCGTCGTAGCTGAAGAGAGACAGGTCAAGGTAAGGGCTGCCGCTGTAGGACTGGGCACTGATGGGGAGCTGGCCCAGCAGCCGGCGAACGGCCTCCGTGTGTCCTCCGTACTTGGCGTTGACGATAGTGTCTTTAAACCTGAAATAAAGCACCGGGGAGGAAGGCTGTGTTAGCGGCGCACAAGTTGCCTTGGTTTTAAATTGACAAACATGTCTAAAAACAACATATCCTGAAAACACAATCTAGATACTGAACTCTCACACCTCCCATGTCTACACATCTCCAAGGTGAAGAAGTGAAAGTTGATCAGTCTTGTCTGACCCTTTGTGACCCCATGAACTGTAGCCCACCAGGCTCCTCTGTCCATGGGATTTCCCAGGCCAGAATACCAGAGTAGGTTGCCATTTCCTTCTCCAGGGGATCTTCCCAACCCAGGGATCAAACCCAGGTCTCCTGCATTGCAGGCAGATTCTTTACCATCTGAGCCACCAGGGAAGCCCCTCTGCATACCTACAAATACTCTCAAAAAAGCAGAAAACAGAATCAAAAACTGGAAACACAAAGTTACTTAAGAAAAGTTAGCAAAGATCCTACAAAAGTTAAAAATGAGTATAACTAACCTCTGACAACCATTTCTGTTGAAACTTATATATTTCCCCCAAATTAGAGCCGTCAACTGCATTAACAAGGAGATGCAAAGAATCCTGGACAGAAGTAGTGTCTGACTCTTCTTGGGATCAGTTATAAGCCAACTTGCATCAAATCTTTTGAAAAATGACTGATTCTTTGTTTAAATAAAGTTGGAGAGGGAATTCCCTGGCAGTGCAGGGGTTAAGACTCTGTGCTTCCACTGGCAGGTGCACGGGTTCAATCCCTGGTTGGGGAACCAAGATCCATATGCCATGCAGTGCGGCCACAAAATAAAAATAATGTTGGGAACTAGCTACCTATACTTCTGCAGAAACACCAGAATCTAGAAATACATAATACGAACACAGAGTCATTTATCTCACTTATCTTTAATTATAGTAATAATAACAATGGAGCAGTTATTTCTCACAATTATAATGAATATTAAACTTAATATCCTTTGACGAAGTATTTCAATTCTTCTGGAAATCTGCCCTAGGGAAGAAAAATCCCTGTGCACATTCAATATACCAGTGGTCATGACAATGAAAAAGTGACAGGAATATTAAAAACATATTGGAAAACTATTATTTTCAAATATAATGTGGTAACAGAAGAAATGTTTATCATAATGGTAAGTAAAAGAAGTAGGGTACACAGAGCTTCCTGGTGGAATGGGGGTTAGGATTCCAGACTTTCACTGCCTGTGGCCCAGGTTCAGTCCCTGTTTGAGGAACTGAGATCTTGCAAGCCACACAGCACGCCCCCCTCCCCCCCAAAAAAACCACAGTAAGCTACGTTCCATATATACAGTATGATTGAAAACACACACAAAAATTAACGTCTTAAAAAAAAGAAAACAGTGGAAATACATCAAAATGGTCATAGCTGTTTTATCAGTTTTATTTTTAAAAATCTCTACATTGAAGTACATCACACAGTTTAATAATCAAAGGGAAAATAAATAATTTTTTAGTCCAGGGGAGATGCGATATAACATCTCACCCTTGAAACGAATGGTATAAAAAACCTTGAATGTTCCTAATTTTGATGAGACTAGAGAGGTTGATGAGATGGGTTTTGATTTTTGTTTTCACTGTCAGCCTGAAGGGCTAGATGGACATTAACACTTCTCAGCTCCCCTAGAAGGAAGCCGAGCGTCCACAGCGCTTTCCCATTACTTCTCTTAACAGTAATTTTTCACAGCGTTGGTGTAAATCATAAAATTAAATCCTGGGCCACACAAAACTTACTTCTTTCCTTTTCATTTGAGCTGGTATCAAAGATACTAGGTTCCTTGGTGTTCAGCCCTTTGTCAGCCAAGATCTAGTTCTCTACCCTGCCTGGCTCACTGGCTTCAAAAGGTGATGTCAAATGACGGGGCTGGCCCGTGGCTGTGATGACCACAAATCATCACAATCAAATGACGGGGCTGGCCCGAGGCTGTGATGACCACAAATCAGAGCCTCTGTGGCCATCCACAGGCTGAAGCCGTTCCCACTGCCCTCAGTGCCCAACACCTCTACTCTCAGATGCCCGACAACTAAAGATGGAGCTGTCACCCCTCTGATGCCTTCAGCTGATTAACTCCCGGCACACTGTCCCTCTGTCCAATCCCCCTTCTCTCAATTCAGGATTTCACAATTCTGAGAGGTGGCCCTTCCTACACCAAGGCTTCTTGGTTCCTGGGCCTCCTTTCTGCCTCAGCAACACACTCCCACATCATACCCTCAATCTATTACCAACGACTGCACCTCCACAATCTCAGGGAGCAGCACACAGGCTCCAGTTATCTCCTCTCCTAATTTTCCAGATAACTCACTCTGCTATCCCAGCTTCAACATCCTTCAACTGAAATGGGACCAAAATGCCATTGATTCCACCAACTTCTCGCCATCCTATGCCTTCATCATGAACCCTTTTCCTTCCTGAGCCAGCTTACATTTCACAGTCATTGAAATCACAGACTTTATACCCATGAACTCACGGATAGAAATGGTGCCATAATGCTGCAAGGCACTCACGCTGCATTCCCACAGTCCGGCAAGTTGCCCTCTCCCTTAGACGGCTACTTCATTCTCCCCACCCTCCATGCTCACCCTCCTGGATGGCACTGCCTTCCTTGTAACTGACAGAAGCCATGAAAAGAAAAGTTTTTAAAGCTCCCATCAGGAAACAGAATGTAGTGCTTTTATTATTGGATCACTGCAACGGTTTACTAACTTCCAGCCTATCCCTCTACGATCTATTTTTAAAACAGCAGCCAGCATGACCCTGTTAAAACATAAGTGGGAGGGACCGCCCTGGTGGTCCAGTGGTTAAGACTCCAAGCTCTCACTGCAGGGAGCACAGGTTCAGTCCCTGGTTAGGGAACTAAGATCCCACATGCCACAGGCTGTGGCCAAAAAAAAAAATGTCCGTGAAACCACGTCACTCCTCTGCTCAGATACTTCACACACTACCCAATCTCATCTATAGTTAAAGCCGAAGCCTCGGAATGGCCATACGTGTCTGGTCCTGTCTCTCACCACACACCTCTACCTGCTCTGCCTCCTGCTTCCTCCAGCCCAGCCACCCTGAGTTCCCTGGTGCTCCTCAAATGTCTGAGACCCACCTCTGGGCCTTTACATTTACTTTTCCCTTGGCTTGCTCTGTTCTCCCCCTGACGGCCACATGGCTTGCTCCCCACCTCCTTCAAAAGCTTTACTCAAATATCCCCTTCTCAGTGAGGCCTATGCTGAGAACCCTGCCAGGACAGCACAGACCATCTCGTCTTAATATATTCGAAGCCAACAGATATTCTAGATATTGTAACCTGTCCTTGGGCACATCCGTGATGGGAACCTCCCCATTCCTGCTTCCACCTGGTCCAGCACGCACTCCTGTCCTGGAGCCTCCCTTTAACATTATCCTCGGAATTCTCTGTGCTTCTCTCCACTGTTTGATTCCACTTCCTGTATCATTCTTTCATGGTTTATTGGGGGATAATATTTTTCAGAGGTTTCCTTAGAAAGAGAACATGGGAGGTAATTTTTTGAGACCTTACGTGTCTGAAAATGTCTTTGTTAAACACTATTATTTTGATGTAGAATTCTAGTTTTAAAATCTTTTTTGCAGAATTCTGAGGGCATGATTGTTAAGTGTGTGTGTGTGTATTCTTTTTCCTTTGGCCACGTCATGTGGCTTGTAGGATCTCAGTTCCCCAACCAAGGACTGAAGCCAGGCCACTAGGTCACCTGGCAACTCCCATGAGAATGTGTATCTTTTAATATTAGGAAATGGCTGACATTGTTTCCTCCCTCTCATTTTTTTATTGCTCCTTCTGGAAGTAGCCACATATTGGATCTCCTGGGGAACTGCTCTAATTTTTTTTTTTTAAATCATTTCTCTCCCATTTTCTTACTCCTTTTTTTCCCCTATTTTCTTGAAGAGTTTCTAAACTATATCTAACAGAGTTTAGATTTCTAAAGTACCTCACTTAGTATCACTATTCTAGGAATGTTCTTGTTTTTATAGTTTAAATTATTTCAGTTAATACCATGTTCATTTTTTATACTGTTTTATTTTGGTCTCTATCTTTCAAAATAAAGGCTTTCTTTAAGTGACTTGATCTCTGATGAGCACTTTTTCTTAACCATTTATTCTTACCTATAATAGTAACAATAATAATCCATTTCACTCATTTTATCAGAAGTTCTTTGAAGACTGTAAAACTGACCCATTAGAACCATGCCTTCACAAAAACAAAAATAATTTTGACTTATATGTACATTGCATTTTCAATGCAGCAAAGTATGATAAGATGATTGATAAAATGTTACTAGGACACAATTTTGTGAGGAAGATGGATAAATCTGAAAATAAGAAGAAATATAAAAGTTCAAGCAGTATAGGAAAAACTTACCCTGAGCTTTTTATGTCAACTATGAATACTAGATTACTATGGTATTAGAGTCCCTTGGCTATATTTAAAAGTCTTAATACTTTAAACTTATACAATGTTATATGCCAATTATATAATACTTTTATTTTTAAATGCCAATGTTTAATATGCTGAAAACTGCATCCTCTGCCACTATTTAAATTTAACAGTAAGAAATTTAAAGAGCAACTTAAACATTAATGTGTGAGATCTACAGTTTTCAGAACCATTTGCTGGTAAGAAGCAAAATTTTTAAGATCATGAAGCTAGAATGTTTATTTTCTCTTCCTACAATTTCACTTAATTATGGGTACACTGTGAAATAAATTTTCAGAAAACATAGCCTCCTCTAATTCCTGATGATGTTATTCCTTCAACAAATGCCTAACGAGCTCCTCCCACATGGAAGACACTGGCCGAGATGCTGTGGAAATGGCGATGTATACATAACAGATAAACACCCCTACCCTCATGGAGCTTGGACCTTCTGGTGATCTCTTTGATATTTTAACTGTACCCAGCTTTTGTTATTAGTTGATAATAATCTACTTAATTTTAATTTTAAAAGACAAAAATTCATTTCCAAATGAAAAAAGAAAAACCTGATCCATATTTTGCTTCCAAAAATCCTTCTATACTGATGAGAGATGCCAGTCAGGCTGAAAATGTGTGTGAACCAGGAAAAATAAAAGGGCATGTTTACTTGTCCGAAATCAATATCCACTTATTTTTAATCACGTACTATCCTATAGGAATACGATGCCAGTGAATTAGATATCTGCTTTGCCCATTTCCCCCTGCAGCAGTAATGCTTATTCGGATTCATCCACTCTGATCTGATCTGTACTGGAACCTAAAGCAGCTATTTTCTATAATTGGCTAAGGTATGTGGAACATGATGAAACACTGACTGACTTAAGTAGGGTTGCAGGCAGGCCTTTGGTCCAAAACAACTAGTCATTTCACAATAATATACTAAGATGATTATGAGAAGCTCTGGTTCTTAGCAGGTGGGTATCAACTGAGGGTGACTTAGGTGTTCTGAGAAGGGCCTCCAAGGGTCTCTTCTTCAGGCTGGTCGGTTTCCCTAGGGAATTAACTCTAATCTCCTGCCTGAAGAGTGTATGCCTGGATACCATATCTGATAAGAGGAACAGGAGTCTACCCCATCAGTATATCAATTTTCACTTAATTCTTGGTTTAAGCATGATGAGTCTCATCTTTATTCTCAGCCATGTTTCATGAACTTGAAACCAGAGCCTTCATGGTTCGATTTTTCCAGAGAATAAGCCTCTAGCCTTTTGCTGAGTTGGGGAAGAGACAGTCATTTGGCAGTTGGAGGCTTAAGGAAAGGAACTAGAGTATTGGACTGTTCCCTTTAAGAATGTCATCTAGGGGACTCCCTGGCAGTCCAGTGGTTAAAACTCTATGCTTCCACCGCAGGGGACACAGGTTTGATACCTGGTCAGGGAACTAAGATGCCACAAGCTTCAAAGCACAGCAAAAATAAAAAACAATGTCATCCAATCCTTCAGAGGTATACAGAACCTCCAGTTTCTTGACTTTTTCCAGAGTTCTCTGGTGCGAGACAACTTACTTCTTGATGGGTAAGATCTGCAGTCTTTTTTTGTTCTTTGAGGTATATCAAGTTAGTTATCCCCCATCCACTGGCTCTTCAGCTTCTAAAACTCTGTTGATATCTCCTCCCCATTCTCTTTGCTCTTGTAGGTTTACATCTCTTCATCTTTTATTGTCACTTTAAGTAGGGTCTTGGGATACAGCAGAGACAAATGCATGTGTTCAATCCACATGTTTAACCAAAAGTTATAAAATTATTTCCTTATTCATTCAAAGTTGGTGATGGACAGGGCCGCTGCAGTCCATGGGGTTGCAAAGAGTCGGACACAACTGAGTGACTGAACACAACTGAGTGACTGAACCCAACTGCACTGATTCATTCAAAAATTATTTTAAGTGCTTGACAGTGAACCACTGCAGATACAGCAATAAACTAAACAAAGACACAATCTCTATCTCTCTGCAGGTAACAGTCTAGGAGGAATCACAGACAATATACAAGTAATCCCTCAGGTGCTAAGAGAGAGACATTTAGGATGACACAGGAGGTTACAACAGGCAGACCAACCCAAGGCCGGGTGGGCAGAAAGAACATGGGAAGGTTTCCCGAAGTAAACAACTACTGGCTCCACACCAACACATTTTCTACAGAAAAATTAAGCTTGTTAAGTCCAGGGGAGCAGCTTACCGGCGCTGGATCTGCCGTGCAAAATTGTTGCTGGAAGCTGAGCAGGGAAACTGGACTTCACTATGCAGGGTAGCATTCCGGAAGAGATCACAGAAGTTCTCAAAGAGCTCCAGAAGCTCATCTGACGTGTTCTCAAACACAGCAATCACCTCTGTTGTTACCATGTTGTACACCACAAAGAAAGAGGCCTGCGGAAGGAGAGAGAGACCCAAGGGACAGCTGAGCATAAGACCTCACCTAGCATAGTCACCATTTGGCTGAAAACTCAAAATCCCCTAGTAAAACAAGCAAACACCTCCACTCCGGCACTCCAGCAACAACGTGGAGGTTCTGGAAGAGGAGGAAGCCTCAGTGGTATTGAGCCATCAAGGGCCTCAGAGCTGCCTGGTTTCCCACTGTACCTGTGAGGCTGGAATTACTGAGTTGCTCAGCATATATGTATAAAAGGCCTTTCAATCTTTCATTTCAAACTGTGTGCAAATTTAATATGTTTCCTTTCAAGTGCTTATTCCCTACTTATGCCCCAACCCACTCTGAGATTAAAAACACTTTTCTAAAATGCCAGATTTAATTTTCCTTCCTGCTGAGAAAGTGATTTGCAGTCAGGAGCTGCCTGTTGGCCAATTATTTTCTCTTGTATGTGTATAGCAGAAAGTTCAATTTGGGGGCATTTCCTTTTCTTTCTTAATATTTCTAACATGCAGAGAGACATCTTAAGCACACCATGTCCACCTAGGCAAGTTGTAACCAAGCGGGGGACTGCTGCTGAACAAATGAAAAAATCAGAGAAGTGTTTTCTGTTTCTTTCTTCATAAATGTTCTTTTAGCCAAGAGCGTTTGTAACATATGTTGGACATTTGTAGCAATTCAGATCAGAGGGGGAAACATGAAAAGCATTCAAATGCTATGGGTGGCAGAGTTACTGCTTTCTCTGAATGGGTCCCTAGGTGCCTGGTCCTCTTCTCTGAACCTCCAGTGCTCTGCTCAGCTTAACAGGGAAGCGTGAGGTACCCCGAGTTTTTGTCACAGTGAATGTGGCAGTGTGGGTCTTCCACCAGGACTCCAGAAGTTTCCAGAACGCTAGGATTAGTATTCTGCCTCCTAGGATTAAACCTGAATCTTCATTACCAATTTTTGGAGACATCTGGCCCACCTGTTTCACCAGTAATTAGTCCTTCCCAGAGCTTATATTACATGACTTTTGCGGTCACCTGGAAATTAAATTTAGCTGTAAATTAAAGAGGCTGGAGGGTAATCTGAGAATAATACCCATAATATTAGCAAGGCTTTGTGTTGAGGTACACTTTTTACTCATTAACCTTATTGGAACCTATCAAATTAAACTGGGAAAGGAGGTTGGAGGACAACGAGGAGAGAGTTTGGGTTTAAAGTTACAAATTCTGTAAGCAAAGCACAGAGCCCTAGCAATGTTGCTGGCTATGACTTACTGTAGCTCGCGGACATAAGGAGGTCATGTTTTAGTGAAGGAGAAAAGGATAATCTCTAATGCGGCAGTCACAGACAACATACTCCCTTCAAAACAAAAGGTAATTATAGCTCAAACCTAAATACAAGATGGACTCATGTCCTTTCTATAAACCTGGACGACACTTTGATCACATGAGAGCTTCACCAGGATCCATCGTGACTGTGTGAATACAGAATTACACAAACATTTACTAACGTTCCCACCATACCAGACTGGGAAATACACGACAGAAGGGTACAGAAGTCAAGGGCTCTACTAACACCCTCTCATGACGCCTGAGATGAACTGGACGCTCACCCACAATGGGACTGGCTCAATGGTGACTTCATCATTAATAAGGAAGTAAAAAAAAATTCAGAAAAAAAAATCTCTAACAAATTTATTACTCAGATCTAAATGGGTTTCCCTGGTATCACTGGAAAGAATCTGCTTTCCAATGCAGGATACGCAGGTTGGATCACTGGGCCTGGAAGATCCCCTGGAGAAGAAAATAACAACCCACTCCAGTATTCTGGAGTGGAAAGCTGAGTGCCGAAGAATTGATGCTTTTGAACTGTGGTGTTGGAGAAGACTCTTGAGAGTCCCTTGGACTGCAAGGAGATCCAATCAGTCCATTCTGAATGAGATCAGCCCTGGGATTTCTTTGGAAGGAATGATGCTAAAGCTGAAACTCCAATACTTTGGCCACCTCATGCGAAGAGTTGACTCACTGGAAAAGTCTTTGATGCTGGGAGGGAGTGGGGGCAGGAGGAGAAGGGGACAACCGAGGATGAGATGGCTGGATGGCATCACTGACTCGATGGACATGAATCTGAGTGAACTCCAGGAGTTGGTGATGGACAGGGAGGCCTGGCGTGCTGCAATTCATGCGGTCACAGAGTCGGATACGACTGAGCAACTGAACTGAAATGAACTGATACTGACATCATTTAAGTAAGAAAAAAGACTAGTTACAATCTAAAGATATTTTAAGAAAGTATATTGACATCATTTAAATAAGAAAAAAGACTAGACTTTTTGGAAGATTTTCTTTTTTTGTATGGTGGGTTCATTCTCATTGCCAGAACTAAGACAGACCAATACGTACAATCTTCCACAAAACCAAGCACTATCCACAGGGAGTCAAATCTTAACCTCAGAGCATCTGGGCTTCCATCTCCAGGGGACTGAAAATGCTCTGCCGAAGAATTAGGGTAGGGAACCTCCCTGGTGGTCCAATGGCTAAGAATCTGCCTTCCAATGCAAGGGACATAGATTTGATCCTTGGTCAGGGAATGAAGATCCCACATGCTGCAGGGCAAGCAAGATGACCCTGCTTGCTGCAGCAAAGACCCAGGGTAGCCCCCAAAAGAGTAAAGTTAAAAAAAAGAAATAGGATAGTATTCACAGAGTTGACTACTTATATGTCAATGGCTTGAGATTTAGCTTCCATTTGTCCAAATAAATACATATGGCTAGAGATAAGTGAAGCTGTTCTAAGTTCGGCCCTAGGGTAGCAAAAATTCAAGATTCACATAAAATGTGTTCCTTCTGAGAGGCTGGCCACAGGCAGAGAGAAGCCTTCGCGAGGAGACGGGAAGGGCGAAGGGCAGGACGGCAGCTCCTACCTGCGACGGATCTGTGACTCGCAAGGTCACCACGTCCTCACTGGTGTACTTGATGAACAGGTGGTTTTCATCCAGAAGCTGCATCTTCCACATGCGCAGCTGCCGCAGCTGGTCAAAATACTGAAAGAAGCGCCTCTTGGCCATGGCGCTTCCGTCCTGCTCTGCCCGGCGCCACAGGTACACCAGCAGCCGGTGTTTCAGGGAGTTGATGAAGGGGTCCCTGAACGGGTTGGCCATGCCTGTCTGGCTGTCCCGCTGCACCTCAGGGAACATGGCCGACACGGTGAGCAGGTCGTCCTCGTAGCAGAAGCGGCCGATGGTCCTCACGTCGATGAAGGTGCCCTCGGGGGTCACCTGGAAGACGTGGATGGTCTGCTGCTGCACGGACAGGATGGCCAGGATGTTCTTATACAGGTACAGCCCCTGGTTGTGCGACAGGACCACCTTGTCACACTTGAAGGTGCGCGTGTCACACAGGCGGCCGGTGTGGAGGTCAACGATGTGGAGGGAGTAGTCCTCCAGAGGGGACCGGGGGTTGGGGGTCACGGACTCGCTGTTGCGGTACACCTCGTAGAAGGGGGGGTGCGGCTCGTCTGGCAGGTAGGCGGCAGAGCCCACGATGACGCAGCGGCAGTCGTCCGTGAAGAGGCTGCACTCCCGGTTCAGGTGCTCGCCGCTGGCCGCGACGCTGGTGATGTGCAGCAGGACAAAGAAGCGCTCGAAGAGCCGGCCGCGGATGTTGACCGACCGCTGGTCATTGCCGTTGGCCAGAATCTCCCCCTCGTAGCCCTGCAGGAGGTCCTCGGCGGCCTGGCAGCCCTGGTACTCGTAGATTTCCAGAGACGTCTGGTCGGAAGAGAAAGCGATGAAGTAGCGGCCGTCGGGGGAGAACTTCCGCAAGAAGCAAGGCGGCTTCTCCACATTGACGACCGTGAAGTTGGGGAAGACGTTCTGGTGGAAGATCCGGACCTGGTGCCAGTGGGTGCCTGCCTTGCCCGAGCTGATCCGCCGGCGCTCCAGGCGGTGAATGACATTTTGGTTTTGGATTCTTCGAGGTTTGATGGTGGAAACATGATGATCCATTATCCCATCTCTGTATGGGAAAGTAGAAAAGAGAAGTCAAGAAAACAAGAATTTACCAAAACATAAATACAGATGACCTCTGCACAAGGCGGGGGTGACGAACACCAACCCTCTGCAGCTGAAAATTTGAGTCTAACTTATAGTTGGCTCAGTATACGTGGTTCCTTCCTGTCCACAGATCTTCCACATCCATGGATTCAAGCAATGTGCAGAACTGCAGTATTTACTGTTGGAAAAAATGCACGTGTACAGGGGAAGGAGAGGATGGGACGAATTGAGAAAGTAGCAGGTTGTGTAAAACAGACAGCTAGCGGGAGGCTGCTGTCCAACACAGGGAGTTCCACCTGGCGCTCTGTGATGACCTTGAGGGGTGGGGTGGGGGTGGGAGAGAGGCCTGTCTCTTATACACATCTTTTTGTCACAGTGAATGTGGCAGTGTGGGTCTTCCACCAGGACTCCAGAAGTTTCCAGAACGCTAGGATTAGTATTCTGCCTCCTAGGATTAAACCTGAATCTTCATTACCAATTTTTGGAGACATCTGGCCCACCTGTTTCACCAGTAATTAGTCCTTCCCAGAGCTTATATTACATGACTTTTGCGGTCACCTGGAAATTAAATTTAGCTGTAAATTAAAGAGGCTGGAGGGTAATCTGAGAATAATACCCATAATATTAGCAAGGCTTTGTGTTGAGGTACACTTTTTACTCATTAACCTTATTGGAACCTATCAAATTAAACTGGGAAAGGAGGTTGGAGGACAACGAGGAGAGAGTTTGGGTTTAAAGTTACAAATTCTGTAAGCAAAGCACAGAGCCCTAGCAATGTTGCTGGCTATGACTTACTGTAGCTCGCGGACATAAGGAGGTCATGTTTTAGTGAAGGAGAAAAGGATAATCTCTAATGCGGCAGTCACAGACAACATACTCCCTTCAAAACAAAAGGTAATTATAGCTCAAACCTAAATACAAGATGGACTCATGTCCTTTCTATAAACCTGGACGACACTTTGATCACATGAGAGCTTCACCAGGATCCATCGTGACTGTGTGAATACAGAATTACACAAACATTTACTAACGTTCCCACCATACCAGACTGGGAAATACACGACAGAAGGGTACAGAAGTCAAGGGCTCTACTAACACCCTCTCATGACGCCTGAGATGAACTGGACGCTCACCCACAATGGGACTGGCTCAATGGTGACTTCATCATTAATAAGGAAGTAAAAAAAAATTCAGAAAAAAAAATCTCTAACAAATTTATTACTCAGATCTAAATGGGTTTCCCTGGTATCACTGGAAAGAATCTGCTTTCCAATGCAGGATACGCAGGTTGGATCACTGGGCCTGGAAGATCCCCTGGAGAAGAAAATAACAACCCACTCCAGTATTCTGGAGTGGAAAGCTGAGTGCCGAAGAATTGATGCTTTTGAACTGTGGTGCTGGAGAAGACTCTTGAGAGTCCCTTGGACTGCAAGGAGATCCAACCAGTCCATTCTGAATGAGATCAGCCCTGGGATTTCTTTGGAAGGAATGATGCTAAAGCTGAAACTCCAATACTTTGGCCACCTCATGCGAAGAGTTGACTCACTGGAAAAGTCTTTGATGCTGGGAGGGAGTGGGGGCAGGAGGAGAAGGGGACAACCGAGGATGAGATGGCTGGATGGCATCACTGACTCGATGGACATGAATCTGAGTGAACTCCAGGAGTTGGTGATGGACAGGGAGGCCTGGCGTGCTGCAATTCATGCGGTCACAGAGTCGGATACGACTGAGCAACTGAACTGAAATGAACTGATACTGACATCATTTAAGTAAGAAAAAAGACTAGTTACAATCTAAAGATATTTTAAGAAAGTATATTGACATCATTTAAATAAGAAAAAAGACTAGACTTTTTGGAAGATTTTCTTTTTTTGTATGGTGGGTTCATTCTCATTGCCAGAACTAAGACAGACCAATACGTACAATCTTCCACAAAACCAAGCACTATCCACAGGGAGTCAAATCTTAACCTCAGAGCATCTGGGCTTCCATCTCCAGGGGACTGAAAATGCTCTGCCGAAGAATTAGGGTAGGGAACCTCCCTGGTGGTCCAATGGCTAAGAATCTGCCTTCCAATGCAAGGGACATAGATTTGATCCTTGGTCAGGGAATGAAGATCCCACATGCTGCAGGGCAAGCAAGATGACCCTGCTTGCTGCAGCAAAGACCCAGGGTAGCCCCCAAAAGAGTAAAGTTAAAAAAAAGAAATAGGATAGTATTCACAGAGTTGACTACTTATATGTCAATGGCTTGAGATTTAGCTTCCATTTGTCCAAATAAATATATATGGCTAGAGATAAGTGAAGCTGTTCTAAGTTCGGCCCTAGGG
>SJYX01011046.1:6227-18333 GCA_006410675.1 Oreotragus oreotragus | reverse complement strand
ACTTACATGTGGAATCTGGGGCCGGGGGAGAAACTCCCAACTCATCAGAAACCGAATAGAAAAGTGGTCAGGGGGTTGGAGAAATAGGCAGAAGTTGGTAAAAGAGTACGAACTTCCAGCCCTAAGATGAAGAAGAATATGATTATCGCATGGTGACTACGGCTGATATCACTGTGTTATGGAGCTGGACTTTGCTAAGAGAGCAGAACTTAAATGTTCTTAACATTTGTGTGTTCTTAACATCTATTAATTAACTAGATGGGAGGAATCTTTTCACTCTGCAGAATATCAAATTATCACTTTAAATATTATACAATTTTTTTGTCAGTTACCCCTCAATGAAGTTGAAAAAAGAAAGAAATGGACCAAGAGTCAAATAATAAGAGCCAGGGTCTGAACCCAGACAGTCTCATTTGGGAGCTCACATGCTTAACCAAGTCACTGTCCTTCCTCCCATGGCTCAGGCCACTGTGAGATGTGAAACTTCCTCCCCCAGAACCCTGTCCCCTGACCCGGGCCGTGAGCCACATGTCACGTTTCATTTAGCTAGGGTTTCCACCAGCCTGTCCTTCAGGCTGAGGTCACCCCAGCGGCACAGAGAGAAGGACCAAGGCCCCAGGAGGACCTGCAAGTGCTTGAGCATCTCCTCCAGATGCTGCCATCCCTGTGCTGGATGCTGCCATCAAAATCAGAGCTCAGGCTGGGGGATTCTTCTCCTTTCTCCTCATGAAGTGAAGTCGCTCAGTCGTGTCTGACTCTTTGCGACCCCATGGACTGTAGCCTACCATGCCGCTCCGTCCATGGGATTTTCCAGGCAAGAGTACTGGAGTGGGTTGCCATTCAAATTTTCTCAGCGCTAGGAGACAGACATTTCGCCTGCTGAGAATCTGGGCTTAGTTCCCAAAGGTTGCCTTTGCACCTGGAGTTTTAGAGAAAAAAAGTGGCCACATCCAAGCTGCTGCATCAGAATCCTCCCCTGTGGCACCCAACAACTTTTGAGCAGCTCGTTGAATGCGTGGGCCATGGTGTCTTCATGCTCACTTCCCACCCAGAGCTTCTCTGTCCCTGGAGGCTAATGCATTGTGTTGAGTGGAGAAAGTCATGGTGCAAAGGACTAGGATTCCATAATCGCACAAACTGGGGCTTGAATCCTGCCTCTTTCACTGACAGCTAGATGAACTCACACTAACTACTGCTCCTCTGTATGTCCCAAGTTCTCTATCTGGGCAGTAGGGGGCCATCAGGAGGATCAAATGAGGAATTAGATGTGGACCATTCATGCATGTTAATAAATGCAGTGTGGACCTGTTCATTTAAAGATTCCCATTTCCTGCCCTATACCATAAGAACTGTCTCTTATACACATCTGGTGGCGGGGGCGGGCCCTGGGGGCCGCGTGGCCAGGCCAGGCCGCCCCTGCGGCGGGGGATTCCAGGGGCGGGCTCCGCCGAGGCTCAGGAGCTGGACCACCAGAGGGGCGAGTTCTGATGTGTCTGGGGGCTGAGGGTCCCAGGCAGGATCAACACGGGAGGAAGTCCACTCCCAACTGCGACTCCTGGTAGCCTTCAAGGGCTCTGGGCGCTGTCCCTAGTGACTGTTGACGGAAGTAAAGCTCACACGTGGAAGGAATGGGGCCCTGCAGGGCCGGCGATCAACCCCTGAGGCACTGCTGTTGGTTATGCACGTGCTGTGTCAGGGCTTTGCAGGGTGTCCAGAGCGGTGTGTGGGCTTCCTAAGGAGACTTCCATGCGAAAAACGCAGTGCAGATCCCAGGAAGTGCCGGGTTCAAGACCAAACACCAGGGGACGGGGAGCACGGGGTGGGCTGGGAGGGCGGGCAGAGCAGGCCCCTGGGGGAAGGTGCGTCTGAGCCAGGCTAGAAGAGGCAAGGTGCTGGAGGCTGGAGGCTGTCAGGAGAGGGGAGGCTTTCCTTGTGAGGCGTGAACCAAACGGGTGCAGCGAGGGGCTTAGGAGAGTTTGCTCAGAGACAGGGGCTCCAGAGGTTTCTGGAGGAAAGCAGTGGAAGCAAAGGTTGGAGAACTAAGCCTGGATTGGATTATAGGAGGTTTTGAATGCCAGCAAAAGGGTCTGAGCGCGGTCCTGTTGGCACCAGTGACTGGGATTCGGAGGGAGGCACTGTAGGGATGATGTGAGCGGCGCCCAGGGCTCTTGTCTCTCCATCTGCTCCTCTCTCATCCCAGAGGGAACCCGAGCCCCTGGTTTGTCCCCTGGCCCCCTGGGATGCCAGCAGCACCCTGACCCCCGGGATAGAATTCCTCGTGAACGTGTGCCCTGCCCCCCTCTCCCCGCAGTACCAGTACGACGGCATGGACATCAGCAACCTGGCCGTGGACTTCGCCGTGGTGTGGAATGGCAATTTCATCATCGACAACCCTCAGGACCTGAAAGGTAGGCGGCTACTTCCGGGTCGAGCTTTGATCTTTCCAGGACCCCGGGAAAGACCAGGGCTGGAGGGATCAGAGCCGCCGGCTGCGGTGCCATGAACAATACACTCCCCCTGTCCGCGGAACTCTTCAGAGGCGCCTACAGCAACATTTGGCGCCATCAAAGGAGTCCTGTTGGGAACCCTGTTTTATTACAACTAGAGCGTCGCCGGCGGCTGCCAGCTCATCACCTGTTCCTCTGGCTCCCGGAGACTCTGAAGTGTCTGTGGAACCTGACCAGGAGAACAGCAGACAGGAGCGTCCTGCCGGTTTCCCCAGAAATGGAGATATTATTCCCAGTGAGGTCCTCCTTCCCCTGTCTTTGGCCTTAGTCGCTGTACAAAGATGGAGAAGGCAATGGCACCCCACTCCAGTACTCTTGCCTGGAAACTCCCATGGACGGGGGAGCCTGGTGGGCTGCAGTCCATGGAATCGCGAAGAGTCAGACACGACTGAGCGACTTCACTTTCCCTTTTCACTTTCATGCATTGGAGAAGGAAATGGCACCCCACTCCAGCGTTCTTGCCTGGAGAATCCCAAGGATGGAGGAGCCTGGTGGGCTGCCGTCTATGGGGTCGCACAGAGTCAGACATGACTGAAGCAACTTAGCAGCAGCTGTATGAAGAAGGCTTGGCAGTCTGCTCCCCTGGTCCTGAGGTGGGCGGGAGGGCCCAGCTTGCTGACTCCAGGGCACGGCTGTTGTGGGAAACCTCGGGAAGGAGCTGGGCTGATGCGGGAGGGGGCCTCATTCTGGTCCTGAGACCCACATGGAGGTCCTCCTGGGTGCCAGGTCGGCTGCTCTCCATACAGCATTCCTCCCAGCTCTCCAGAGTGACTGAAGTGACTCCAGTTTGATGAGCACCCTGGCTAGGCACTCACTGAGTGATTTATTTAGGATTTCTTTTTTTGTTCTAATCATTGTAACCCTGAGGAGGATGCCCTAGCATTATTTTCATTTGCTAAATAAGGAAACTGAAACCGAAAGAAGCTAAGAGAGGGACCAAGACTGCTGGCTTTGGCAAGCCGGACACTAAAATTGGAACGAGGCAGAGAGCAGCCAGCCTGACCCCCTGCACAAAGCGATGCAAGCTCACGAAGTGCTCCATGTTCCTAAGACAAAGACTGTGTAGGGTAACTTACATGTGGAATCTGGGGCCGGGGGAGAAACTCCCAACTCATCAGAAACCGAATAGAAAAGTGGTCAGGGGGTTGGAGAAATAGGCAGAAGTTGGTAAAAGAGTACGAACTTCCAGCCCTAAGATGAAGAAGAATATGATTATCGCATGGTGACTACGGCTGATATCACTGTGTTATGGAGCTGGACTTTGCTAAGAGAGCAGAACTTAAATGTTCTTAACATTTGTGTGTTCTTAACATCTATTAATTAACTAGATGGGAGGAATCTTTTCACTCTGCAGAATATCAAATTATCACTTTAAATATTATACAATTTTTTTGTCAGTTACCCCTCAATGAAGTTGAAAAAAGAAAGAAATGGACCAAGAGTCAAATAATAAGAGCCAGGGTCTGAACCCAGACAGTCTCATTTGGGAGCTCACATGCTTAACCAAGTCACTGTCCTTCCTCCCATGGCTCAGGCCACTGTGAGATGTGAAACTTCCTCCCCCAGAACCCTGTCCCCTGACCCGGGCCGTGAGCCACATGTCACGTTTCATTTAGCTAGGGTTTCCACCAGCCTGTCCTTCAGGCTGAGGTCACCCCAGCGGCACAGAGAGAAGGACCAAGGCCCCAGGAGGACCTGCAAGTGCTTGAGCATCTCCTCCAGATGCTGCCATCCCTGTGCTGGATGCTGCCATCAAAATCAGAGCTCAGGCTGGGGGATTCTTCTCCTTTCTCCTCATGAAGTGAAGTCGCTCAGTCGTGTCTGACTCTTTGCGACCCCATGGACTGTAGCCTACCATGCCGCTCCGTCCATGGGATTTTCCAGGCAAGAGTACTGGAGTGGGTTGCCATTCAAATTTTCTCAGCGCTAGGAGACAGACATTTCGCCTGCTGAGAATCTGGGCTTAGTTCCCAAAGGTTGCCTTTGCACCTGGAGTTTTAGAGAAAAAAAGTGGCCACATCCAAGCTGCTGCATCAGAATCCTCCCCTGTGGCACCCAACAACTTTTGAGCAGCTCGTTGAATGCGTGGGCCATGGTGTCTTCATGCTCACTTCCCACCCAGAGCTTCTCTGTCCCTGGAGGCTAATGCATTGTGTTGAGTGGAGAAAGTCATGGTGCAAAGGACTAGGATTCCATAATCGCACAAACTGGGGCTTGAATCCTGCCTCTTTCACTGACAGCTAGATGAACTCACACTAACTACTGCTCCTCTGTATGTCCCAAGTTCTCTATCTGGGCAGTAGGGGGCCATCAGGAGGATCAAATGAGGAATTAGATGTGGACCATTCATGCATGTTAATAAATGCAGTGTGGACCTGTTCATTTAAAGATTCCCATTTCCTGCCCTATACCATAAGAACTGTCTCTTATACACATCTGGTGGCGGGGGCGGGCCCTGGGGGCCGCGTGGCCAGGCCAGGCCGCCCCTGCGGCGGGGGATTCCAGGGGCGGGCTCCGCCGAGGCTCAGGAGCTGGACCACCAGAGGGGCGAGTTCTGATGTGTCTGGGGGCTGAGGGTCCCAGGCAGGATCAACACGGGAGGAAGTCCACTCCCAACTGCGACTCCTGGTAGCCTTCAAGGGCTCTGGGCGCTGTCCCTAGTGACTGTTGACGGAAGTAAAGCTCACACGTGGAAGGAATGGGGCCCTGCAGGGCCGGCGATCAACCCCTGAGGCACTGCTGTTGGTTATGCACGTGCTGTGTCAGGGCTTTGCAGGGTGTCCAGAGCGGTGTGTGGGCTTCCTAAGGAGACTTCCATGCGAAAAACGCAGTGCAGATCCCAGGAAGTGCCGGGTTCAAGACCAAACACCAGGGGACGGGGAGCACGGGGTGGGCTGGGAGGGCGGGCAGAGCAGGCCCCTGGGGGAAGGTGCGTCTGAGCCAGGCTAGAAGAGGCAAGGTGCTGGAGGCTGGAGGCTGTCAGGAGAGGGGAGGCTTTCCTTGTGAGGCGTGAACCAAACGGGTGCAGCGAGGGGCTTAGGAGAGTTTGCTCAGAGACAGGGGCTCCAGAGGTTTCTGGAGGAAAGCAGTGGAAGCAAAGGTTGGAGAACTAAGCCTGGATTGGATTATAGGAGGTTTTGAATGCCAGCAAAAGGGTCTGAGCGCGGTCCTGTTGGCACCAGTGACTGGGATTCGGAGGGAGGCACTGTAGGGATGATGTGAGCGGCGCCCAGGGCTCTTGTCTCTCCATCTGCTCCTCTCTCATCCCAGAGGGAACCCGAGCCCCTGGTTTGTCCCCTGGCCCCCTGGGATGCCAGCAGCACCCTGACCCCCGGGATAGAATTCCTCGTGAACGTGTGCCCTGCCCCCCTCTCCCCGCAGTACCAGTACGACGGCATGGACATCAGCAACCTGGCCGTGGACTTCGCCGTGGTGTGGAATGGCAATTTCATCATCGACAACCCTCAGGACCTGAAAGGTAGGCGGCTACTTCCGGGTCGAGCTTTGATCTTTCCAGGACCCCGGGAAAGACCAGGGCTGGAGGGATCAGAGCCGCCGGCTGCGGTGCCATGAACAATACACTCCCCCTGTCCGCGGAACTCTTCAGAGGCGCCTACAGCAACATTTGGCGCCATCAAAGGAGTCCTGTTGGGAACCCTGTTTTATTACAACTAGAGCGTCGCCGGCGGCTGCCAGCTCATCACCTGTTCCTCTGGCTCCCGGAGACTCTGAAGTGTCTGTGGAACCTGACCAGGAGAACAGCAGACAGGAGCGTCCTGCCGGTTTCCCCAGAAATGGAGATATTATTCCCAGTGAGGTCCTCCTTCCCCTGTCTTTGGCCTTAGTCGCTGTACAAAGATGGAGAAGGCAATGGCACCCCACTCCAGTACTCTTGCCTGGAAACTCCCATGGACGGGGGAGCCTGGTGGGCTGCAGTCCATGGAATCGCGAAGAGTCAGACACGACTGAGCGACTTCACTTTCCCTTTTCACTTTCATGCATTGGAGAAGGAAATGGCACCCCACTCCAGCGTTCTTGCCTGGAGAATCCCAAGGATGGAGGAGCCTGGTGGGCTGCCGTCTATGGGGTCGCACAGAGTCAGACATGACTGAAGCAACTTAGCAGCAGCTGTATGAAGAAGGCTTGGCAGTCTGCTCCCCTGGTCCTGAGGTGGGCGGGAGGGCCCAGCTTGCTGACTCCAGGGCACGGCTGTTGTGGGAAACCTCGGGAAGGAGCTGGGCTGATGCGGGAGGGGGCCTCATTCTGGTCCTGAGACCCACATGGAGGTCCTCCTGGGTGCCAGGTCGGCTGCTCTCCATACAGCATTCCTCCCAGCTCTCCAGAGTGACTGAAGTGACTCCAGTTTGATGAGCACCCTGGCTAGGCACTCACTGAGTGATTTATTTAGGATTTCTTTTTTTGTTCTAATCATTGTAACCCTGAGGAGGATGCCCTAGCATTATTTTCATTTGCTAAATAAGGAAACTGAAACCGAAAGAAGCTAAGAGAGGGACCAAGACTGCTGGCTTTGGCAAGCCGGACACTAAAATTGGAACGAGGCAGAGAGCAGCCAGCCTGACCCCCTGCACAAAGCGATGCAAGCTCACGAAGTGCTCCATGTTCCTAAGACAAAGACTGTGTAGGGTAACTTACATGTGGAATCTGGGGCCGGGGGAGAAACTCCCAACTCATCAGAAACCGAATAGAAAAGTGGTCAGGGGGTTGGAGAAATAGGCAGAAGTTGGTAAAAGAGTACGAACTTCCAGCCCTAAGATGAAGAAGAATATGATTATCGCATGGTGACTACGGCTGATATCACTGTGTTATGGAGCTGGACTTTGCTAAGAGAGCAGAACTTAAATGTTCTTAACATTTGTGTGTTCTTAACATCTATTAATTAACTAGATGGGAGGAATCTTTTCACTCTGCAGAATATCAAATTATCACTTTAAATATTATACAATTTTTTTGTCAGTTACCCCTCAATGAAGTTGAAAAAAGAAAGAAATGGACCAAGAGTCAAATAATAAGAGCCAGGGTCTGAACCCAGACAGTCTCATTTGGGAGCTCACATGCTTAACCAAGTCACTGTCCTTCCTCCCATGGCTCAGGCCACTGTGAGATGTGAAACTTCCTCCCCCAGAACCCTGTCCCCTGACCCGGGCCGTGAGCCACATGTCACGTTTCATTTAGCTAGGGTTTCCACCAGCCTGTCCTTCAGGCTGAGGTCACCCCAGCGGCACAGAGAGAAGGACCAAGGCCCCAGGAGGACCTGCAAGTGCTTGAGCATCTCCTCCAGATGCTGCCATCCCTGTGCTGGATGCTGCCATCAAAATCAGAGCTCAGGCTGGGGGATTCTTCTCCTTTCTCCTCATGAAGTGAAGTCGCTCAGTCGTGTCTGACTCTTTGCGACCCCATGGACTGTAGCCTACCATGCCGCTCCGTCCATGGGATTTTCCAGGCAAGAGTACTGGAGTGGGTTGCCATTCAAATTTTCTCAGCGCTAGGAGACAGACATTTCGCCTGCTGAGAATCTGGGCTTAGTTCCCAAAGGTTGCCTTTGCACCTGGAGTTTTAGAGAAAAAAAGTGGCCACATCCAAGCTGCTGCATCAGAATCCTCCCCTGTGGCACCCAACAACTTTTGAGCAGCTCGTTGAATGCGTGGGCCATGGTGTCTTCATGCTCACTTCCCACCCAGAGCTTCTCTGTCCCTGGAGGCTAATGCATTGTGTTGAGTGGAGAAAGTCATGGTGCAAAGGACTAGGATTCCATAATCGCACAAACTGGGGCTTGAATCCTGCCTCTTTCACTGACAGCTAGATGAACTCACACTAACTACTGCTCCTCTGTATGTCCCAAGTTCTCTATCTGGGCAGTAGGGGGCCATCAGGAGGATCAAATGAGGAATTAGATGTGGACCATTCATGCATGTTAATAAATGCAGTGTGGACCTGTTCATTTAAAGATTCCCATTTCCTGCCCTATACCATAAGAACTGTCTCTTATACACATCTGGTGGCGGGGGCGGGCCCTGGGGGCCGCGTGGCCAGGCCAGGCCGCCCCTGCGGCGGGGGATTCCAGGGGCGGGCTCCGCCGAGGCTCAGGAGCTGGACCACCAGAGGGGCGAGTTCTGATGTGTCTGGGGGCTGAGGGTCCCAGGCAGGATCAACACGGGAGGAAGTCCACTCCCAACTGCGACTCCTGGTAGCCTTCAAGGGCTCTGGGCGCTGTCCCTAGTGACTGTTGACGGAAGTAAAGCTCACACGTGGAAGGAATGGGGCCCTGCAGGGCCGGCGATCAACCCCTGAGGCACTGCTGTTGGTTATGCACGTGCTGTGTCAGGGCTTTGCAGGGTGTCCAGAGCGGTGTGTGGGCTTCCTAAGGAGACTTCCATGCGAAAAACGCAGTGCAGATCCCAGGAAGTGCCGGGTTCAAGACCAAACACCAGGGGACGGGGAGCACGGGGTGGGCTGGGAGGGCGGGCAGAGCAGGCCCCTGGGGGAAGGTGCGTCTGAGCCAGGCTAGAAGAGGCAAGGTGCTGGAGGCTGGAGGCTGTCAGGAGAGGGGAGGCTTTCCTTGTGAGGCGTGAACCAAACGGGTGCAGCGAGGGGCTTAGGAGAGTTTGCTCAGAGACAGGGGCTCCAGAGGTTTCTGGAGGAAAGCAGTGGAAGCAAAGGTTGGAGAACTAAGCCTGGATTGGATTATAGGAGGTTTTGAATGCCAGCAAAAGGGTCTGAGCGCGGTCCTGTTGGCACCAGTGACTGGGATTCGGAGGGAGGCACTGTAGGGATGATGTGAGCGGCGCCCAGGGCTCTTGTCTCTCCATCTGCTCCTCTCTCATCCCAGAGGGAACCCGAGCCCCTGGTTTGTCCCCTGGCCCCCTGGGATGCCAGCAGCACCCTGACCCCCGGGATAGAATTCCTCGTGAACGTGTGCCCTGCCCCCCTCTCCCCGCAGTACCAGTACGACGGCATGGACATCAGCAACCTGGCCGTGGACTTCGCCGTGGTGTGGAATGGCAATTTCATCATCGACAACCCTCAGGACCTGAAAGGTAGGCGGCTACTTCCGGGTCGAGCTTTGATCTTTCCAGGACCCCGGGAAAGACCAGGGCTGGAGGGATCAGAGCCGCCGGCTGCGGTGCCATGAACAATACACTCCCCCTGTCCGCGGAACTCTTCAGAGGCGCCTACAGCAACATTTGGCGCCATCAAAGGAGTCCTGTTGGGAACCCTGTTTTATTACAACTAGAGCGTCGCCGGCGGCTGCCAGCTCATCACCTGTTCCTCTGGCTCCCGGAGACTCTGAAGTGTCTGTGGAACCTGACCAGGAGAACAGCAGACAGGAGCGTCCTGCCGGTTTCCCCAGAAATGGAGATATTATTCCCAGTGAGGTCCTCCTTCCCCTGTCTTTGGCCTTAGTCGCTGTACAAAGATGGAGAAGGCAATGGCACCCCACTCCAGTACTCTTGCCTGGAAACTCCCATGGACGGGGGAGCCTGGTGGTTGAGAAATGAAGTTTTGGGGCAATGAATAGTGACTATTTGGAAAGCCAGCAGGCAGAGAAGATGGAGGCCTAGTGTCCTAGGGCGCCATCTTACCTGAGTTAGAATTCAGGCTTCTTTTATACTAAAAGGGGAGGGGATGTATCTGGTTGTTGCAGATCTCTTGGTACTTGTCAGACTTAGCTACTGCTGCTGCTAAGTCGCTTCAGTCTTGTCTGACTCTGTGTGACCTCATAGCTGGCAGCCCACTAGGCTCCCCCATCCCTGGGATTCTCCAGGCAAGAACACCGGAGTGGGTTGCCATTTCCTTCTCCAGTGCATGCAAGTGAAAAGTGAAAGTGAAGTTGTTCAGCCGGACTTGGAGGGGGAGATAATCCTTTGCTTTTGCAGTTGTACATAACCTTTAACAAATTCTGCAGTTTTATCTCTACATAAAGGAAAAGTGTTATGCCTTTAAAATTCAAGCCTGGGAGACAGGGCCTTGGGAAAGGGGTATTATGTATATTTCAGGCTATGCACAAAGTTCTTTCTCTGTTCAACAACACAAAAGTGCAGAGCCAGCATGACTAAGCAGAGGCAACAATACAAACAGCCTTAAAGGAACACACCCAACATAGAACCAGGTTGTTCTTCTGTTATTGAACTAAGGTTACAGGTTTGCAGGGTAATATCACAGAGGTCAAGTACCCTTCCTATAGATGGGAAAGCTGCAATCAACATGACTTATCACTGCTATTATTCCTTATCACTCAGCCAATGAAGTGTTGGCCAACTTTCTTCACTATAAAGTTAATACTGCCTTCCTCTCTTTTCCATATTGGGCTCTTTTGGAGGCTAGCTGATAAAGAGGGTGGGGTGGGTGGGGCTCAGATCATGAACTCATTGCAAAATTCAGACTTCAACTGAAGAAAGTGGAAAACCACTAGACCATTCAGGTATGACCTAAACCAAATCCCTTATGATTATACAGTGGAAGTGACAAATAGATTCAAAGGATTAGATCTGATAGACCGAGTGCCTGAAGAACTATGGACAGAGGTTCATGACATTGTACAGGAGGCGGTGATCAAAACCATCCCCAAGAAAAAGAAGTGCAAAAAGGAAAAATGATTGAGGAGGCCCTATAAATAGCTGAGACAAGAAGAGAAGCTGAAGGCAAAGGAGAAAAGGAAAGATATACCCATTGAATGCAGAGTTCCAAAGAATAATAAGGAGAGAGAAGAAAGCCTTTCTCAGTGATCAGTGCAAAGAAATAGAGGAAAACAATAGAATGGGAAAGACTGAAGATCTCTTGAAGAAAATTAGAGATACCAAGGACACATTTCATGCACAGATGGGCACAATACAGGATAGAAATGGTATGGACCTAACAGAAGCAGAAGATATTAAGAGGTGACGAGAATATATAGAACTATACAAAAAAGATCTTCATGACCCAGATAACCATGACAGTGTGATCACTCACCTAAAGCCAGACATCCTGGAATGTGAAGTCAAGTGGGCCTTAGGAGGCATCACCATGAACAAAGTTAGTGAGGTAATGGAATTCCCGTTGAGCTATTTCAAATTCTAAAGATGATGTTATTTAAGTTCTGCACTCAATATGCCAGCAAATTTGGAAAGTCAGCAGTGCCCACAGGACTGGAAAAGGCCAGTTTTCATTTCAATCTCAAAGAAGGGCAATACCTAAGAATGTTCAAACTACTGCACAACTGCACTCATCTCACATGCTAGCAGAGTAATGCTCAAAATTCTCCAAGCCAGGCTTCAACAGTACGTGAACCAAGAACTTTCAGATGTTCAAGGTGGATTTAGAAAAGGCAGAGGAACCAGAGATCAAATTGCCGACATCCTTTGGATCATCGAAAAACCAAGAGAATTCCAGAAAAACACCTGCTTCTGCTTTATTGACTATGTAAAGCCTTTGACTGTGTGCATCACAACAAACTGGAAAATTCTTCAAGAGACGGGAATACGAGACCACCTTACCTGCCTCCTAAGAAATCTGTATGCAGATCAAGAAGCAACAGTTAGAACTGGACATGGAACAACAGACTGGTTCAAATTGGGAAAGGAGTAGTCAAGGCTGTATAC
>SJYX01011044.1:0-11779 GCA_006410675.1 Oreotragus oreotragus | reverse complement strand
TCTTTGCATGAAATGTTCCCTTGGTATCTCTAATTTTCTTGAAGAGATCTTTAGTCTTTCCCATTCTGTAGAGCTGGGCTGGCCCACTAAGCACGGGTGAGAAGAGCTACCCCCACGTCTGAAGTCCTAGCCCAGATCGTCCAATTAGCCGTGTCACTTTGGGAAATGTATTTACCATTTCTCGGTTTCCGTTTCTTTATCTCAAGAATGCAGATAGGAATAGTCCTACCTCATAGATTCATCTGAGAATTAGATGAGATAGGGATCATGAGACCAATGGGAACAAAATCAGGAGAGAGAGGTGTCATGAGGATGGTTTCAAGGAGGGAAGGAGAACAGGGTGAACACTGCTGTGAGGCCAGGAAGGATGAAGATTGGACTTCTCAATCCAACATCACTGGAGAGATTAACTAGACTTCTAGTGCAGTGTTGGGACATAACTCCTGTGGGGTTGGTGGGGAGTGTGGTTTGAAGAGGAGATGCCAACTGAAGAAACAGAGACAGAAAGCACAGACAGCTCTCTGTAAGGGTTTGAGAGTACAGGGTGGTGTGTGATCAAGAGAAGTCTTAGTATTTTTTTAATAATATTAAGTTAGAAAATCATGAACCTACTGTGGATGGAGTTGAGAGGGGGAGGCTGAATTATAAAAAAAGAGAGAAGGCTGAAAATGAGGATTCTCTGAGGAGCAGAGAAGATGGGAAACCCTGATAAAAATCCTGGGCAGGACAGGAGGAGGGACGTTGCCATGGAGTCAGAGCAGAGAAGGGAAGAGTGGGCAGGCGCAGGGGCCGCCTAACGCGGCAGTGGAAGCTGAGGGAGTGTGCTGGCTTCCTCTCTTTCCGAAACAGTAGATCAAGTCATCTGCTGTGACTGTGGGGCCGCGGGTCAGAGCAGGTCAGAGATTCGAGAAGAGTGGAGAAAGTTAAAATATCAAGGTCAGAGAGACCATGAACATGAGTCAGAGAGTGGCTAGGTGGCTGTAGCAGGAGATCTCCCCAAATGCTGGGCTTAAACAAGAGAGAGGTTTATTTATCTCTTATCAGCAGTGAAGGTTGGAGGGTCTGGGGCTGACAGGGGCGCTCAGCAGTATTGAAGGTGGGGGGAATCAGCCAGATCACACAAGGCTTTGTTGGCCAAGGGAAGAACTTTTTATTCTGTTAATAAAGATAATGGAAGGGGTGCAGACAATGGGTAGAGGTCATGGAGGGTGTTGGAGAGGGCACCAGGGAACCCATGCCTGACTAGGTTCTAGAAAGGTGAGACAGCCTGGCAGAGTGGAAAGGGCAGGAGTGCCCTCTACCTTTGCCCTCTGAGCACAGAGGAGCTGTGGGTACTCGCCTGCATATCCCCAGTTGTGTGGACCTGTTAGTGGAGAGAGGAGAAGGTTTAAGATTTTCTCATCTTAATACTACAAGCAAAAAAAAAATTCTAAGACTTCTCTTGATCACGCACCACCCCATCCTCTCAAACCCTTAAAGAGAGCTGTCTGAGCTTCACTCTGTCCTGAAGTCCTTCTTGCTTCTTGGATGTTTCTAACTGCCCAGAGTGCTTTGCATTTTATGTTATCTACTCTGTCTCTCACACACACACACACACACATATAATCACACTCATGCACTTCCATGCCCACGTACTGATGGGGCACTGGCTCTGGAATCAGACTTGGATTTAAACCCCGGCGATTGCACTTAATAGCTGTGTGTCCTTTTAGCAGTGAATTAACCTTTTGGAGACTCCATTTCCTCCTCTTTAAGATGGTAATATGAATAGAATACTCTTCATACAGTTGTTGTGAAGAGCAAGTTAGAGGAAGCACGTAAAGCATAGTTACTGACATTTAGGAAGTGAAATGCATGCATACTCAGTTGTGATTCGACCCCATGGACTATAGCATGCCATGCTCCTCTGTCCATGGAATTATCCCAGCAAGAATACTGGAGTGAGTTGCTATTTCCCTCTTCAGGGGATCTTCCCAACCCAGGGATCAAACCCACATCTCCTGCACTGGCAGGTGGATTCTTTACCACNCATACTCAGTTGTGATTCGACCCCATGGACTATAGCATGCCATGCTCCTCTGTCCATGGAATTATCCCAGCAAGAATACTGGAGTGAGTTGCTATTTCCCTCTTCAGGGGATCTTCCCAACCCAGGGATCAAACCCACATCTCCTGCACTGGCAGGTGGATTCTTTACCACTGAGCCACCTAGGAAGTCCTCCTAGTATGTATAGTAAATGCTTAATAAATTGCAGCTACCATTATTAAGCTTAATAAGTAGTAGCTGTCATCATCATTATCATTTAGTTTTTTCCAAGAAATTTCCTGTATCTATTAAAACAAAATGTCTAACAACTCCAAAAGTACATTTGCCTTTCAAAAAATCTCTCTATTTTGAGCCAGCATTTCTCTTCCTCTCGGGGTCTAATCCAGGCCGTCTGGATTCTGGAGAGGAAGTTATGGGTGACGCTCTTCAATGGGAAGCCACCTGTCCACGCTTTGTGTTCCCCTCAGAGAAATCTGTTGTCCTGGGAAGTCTTTTCTTTGGATGGCAATCTGTCTGCTAAAATGAAGCTGGGCTTTTTTGTGTCTGAGCGCATACCGGTTCCAGGGCTCTGCTGGGGGTGGAACAGCTTGTCCTTAGCAGGTGATGCTGGAGCTTCCTGCTGGCGGCCCCTTCTCCTCAGAGTTACGTGAAGCCCTGCCGTCTGTTGGTGAGCACTTCCGCAGGTGCGGGTCTGTGAGCAGTGTTCCTGACAGACTCTCTCAAGGATCTGATCTTAGAGTCTCGTCTCCCACCTTGAGAAGCTGTGTGACTGAGTGTCATGGATACAGACAGAATCACTCCTGTCTGAACCACCCTGCAAGAAGTCATGACATTCCTCATCTCCCTGAGAAGGGTGTGAGAAGCCCCAGATGAGCTGTTCCAGAGACTCAGGGACTCCCCTGCAGGGCATGGGGACCCTGGTCTGGGAGGCCATCTAGGGCAGAGAATCAGTGTTTGAGTTTCTGAATCAGACATCATCGGGCTTGAATCTCAGGTCCCACCCTTAGTAATTGTGTAACTTTGAACAGCTCACTTCTTTGAGTCCCAGTTTATTGCTCTGTAAAATAAATTTCTGGCACATAGTAAGTGCTCAACAAACAGTAAGTCATTGATAAGATCTGGGTCCCAGTCTGGGCTGTGCCATTAAGTAGCGTAGTAGCCTTACCTGTCATGTCACCTTGAAGTTCTGATGGGTGGAATGTGTGGGGAACTCAGAAGTCTCTTCTAGCTCTAAGGTTCTATGATTGTACCAGTACCTCCTGTTCTATAGATCTTGGTACCTTTGGCCATTACCTGTCCCTCCTGAATTACTCTTCTGTCCCTCTCCAAGGGGTCATTCCTGCCAGTGTAGATGCTTGATCCACTATCTCCCATTTTTAGTATATTTTCCCATCATCCTTTATCAATTATGTATCTTTCCTAGTAAGCATCCTGAATGCTTTATTTCCTCAATTTCATCAGGGCAGGGATTCTGGGGAAGCCAGAAAAGTGATGTGAAGGATAAAAGCTGCTCAGCAGTCTTACTTCCTCCAGGTCTTGGCCCAGGAGATGCTCTGAGATGATACCAGCTTTGTCACTCCTCCCGGCTAATGATTTAATTTTATGTGTCATCATGGCTGGGCCACAGTACCCAGATATCTGGTCAAACATTAATCTGACTGTTTCTGTGAGGGTGTTTGGATGAGATGTACATTTAAATGGTTGGACTTTGAGTAAAGCAGACTTCCCTCCATAAGGTGGGTGGGCATCATCTAATCAGAAAGTTTGAATAAATTAAAAGACTGACTTCCCCTAAGTAAGAGGGGAATGCTGCTGCAGATGGCCTTCAGACTTGAACTATATCATCAGCTCTTCCTGAATCTCCAACCTGACTACCTTTGAATTTGAACTGCAATTCTTTCCTGAATCTCCAGCCAGAGTTTGAACTCACCAAGCATCTACAATTGATTGAGCCAGTATCTTATAATAAATTTCTTTTTCTATCTTTCTATCTACATCTGTAGATCTGTTGGTTCTGTTTCTCAAGAAAACTCTGACCAATTTACTATTCAACCCTAGCCTGTTCATGTTTGTTCTTCTCCCTGATTCTGGTTTTCTTCTCTTTTCATAGGACTTATTTCCGATAGTGTCGTCATTCAGGAGAAAAGTGACCCAGTAAATTCAGCAATACCAAGGCAATAGAGACAGTTGTATGTCCCTTCCCATGTGGGGCTCACCTGTAGAAGGGCAAGAGGGCAATGCTCAACACAGACATCACCAAGAATGGACACTCAGACATCAGTAGGGATGTTACTTCACTTGTTTAGAAAACCAGATCTGGTACCAGTATAGCACTAAAGAAAAGTCATCTGCAGTGAAAGAATGATGAAAACCTCATTCATCTGGTCTAGCCACCCCAGTACTCTTGCCTGGAAAATCCAATGGACGGAGGAGCCTGGTGGGCTGCAGTCCATGGGGTCGCTAACAGTCGGACAGACTGAGTGACTTCACTTTCACTTTTCTCTTTCATGCATTGGAGAAGGAAATGGCAACCCACTCCAGTATTCTTGCCTGGAGAATCCCAGGGACGGGGGAGCCTGGTGGGCTGCCATCTATGGGGTCACACAGAGTCGGACACGACTGAAGTGACTTAGCAGCAGCAGCAGCAGTTTTCAATGGAGTGTGTAGGGGAGTTGGTGCTTTCCTTGTGGCTCAGACAGTAAAGAATCTGCCTGCAATGCAGGACACCTGGGTTCGATCCCTGGGTTCTAAAGATCCCCTGGAGGAGGGCATGGCAACCTATTCCAGTATTCTTGCCTGGGAAACCCCAGGGACAGAGGAGCCTGGTGGGCTACAGATGGTAGGTGTTCCCGTGTCTTTTAAAATGTTGGTTTTCTCTGGATGTATACCCAGCTGTAGGATTGCTGGATCTGAAGGTACTTCTCTATTTTGCTTTTTAAGACCCTGCATACTGTTCTCCCTAGTGAATCTCCATTGGACATTTCCAACCACAGTGCAGGAACATTCTCTTCTCTCCACACTGTCTCTAGCATTTATTTTTGAACATATTTTGAGATGGCCGTTCTGACCTGTGTGAGGTGGATACCTCACTGGATTTGCTTTGTGCTTGTGTAAGAATTAGTGATGCTGAGAATGTCCTCCGGTGCCTAATCACAGTCTGTATGTCTTCCCCCAAGAAATACCCATTTCTGTGTTTGGCCCATTTGTGTCTTGGGTTGTCTGTGAATTTGATATTGAGCTGTATGAGCTGTCTGTGTGTTTCAAAGATGTGTTCCTTGTGGGTATCTTCATTTGCAAACATTTCTTCCCATTCTGGGCTTCGTTTGTCTTTCATTTTGGGTTTCCTTTGCTGTACAAATGTTTTATGGTTAATTCAGTCCCATTTTCTTATTTTTAGTTTATTTTTCATTCATCTAAGAGATGTATCCATAAAGACTTCGCTGTGATTTATGTCTATGTGTGTCCTGCGTATCTTTTCCCTAAACTTTCATAGTATCCATCCTCACATTTAGATCTTTATATTATTTGGAGTTTGTTTTGTGTATGGTGTTAGGGAGTATTCTAACCTCGTTTTCTTTGCCTCAGTAACCATCACACCATCCTCCACAGTGTCTGTTACCAGTTTATATTCCCAGCATTAGGGGAGGATATCCCCTTTTCTCCACACCTTCACTGGCAATTATTGTTTGTAGAGTTTCTGAGAATGGCCACTCTGACTAGTGTGAGGTGATAGCTTGCTGTGGTTTCTATTTGCATTTCTAATATTTAACAATGTTGACATCTTTTCATGTAATTCTTTTTTAAGGGTCAAAAATTACATTTGACATTCTGTAATGATCTCACTTCATTTTCAAGGCAAACCATTCAACATCACAGTAATCCAAGTCTATGTCCCAACCACTGATGCCAAAGAAACTGAAGTTGAACAGTTCTGTGAAGACCTACAAGACTTTCTAGAACACCAGAGAAAAGATGTCCTTTTCATCATAGGGGATTGGAAGGAAAAAGTCAAAAGTCAACAAATACCTGGAGTAACAGGTAAATTTAACCTTGGAATACAAAATGAAGCAAGGCAAAGGCTAACGGAGTTTTGTTAAGAGAACACACTGGTCATAGCAAACATCCTCTTCCAACAGTACAAGAGACAACTCTACACATGGACATTCTCAGATGGTCAATACCAAAATCAGATTGATTATATTCTTTGCAGCCCAGCCAAAGATGGAGAAGCTCTATACAATCAGCAAAAACAATACCATGAGCTCCTTATTGCAAAATTCAGACTTAAATTGAAGGAAAACCACTAAGCCATTCAGGTATGACCTAAATCAAAGCCCTTGTGATTATACAGAGGAAGTGACAAATAGATGCAAGGAATTAGAGCTGATAGACAGAGTGCCTGAAGAACTATGCATGGAGGTTCCTAACACTGTACGGGAGGCAGTGATCAAAACCATCCCCAAGGAAAAAGAAATGCAACAGATCAACATGGTTGTCTGAGGAGGCCTTATGAATAACTGAGAAAAGAAGAGACGCAAAAGGCAAAGGAGAAAGGGTAAGATACACTTAACTGAATGCAGAGTTCCAGAGAATAGCAAGGAGCGGTAAGAAGCCTTCATTAGTGAACAATGCAAAGAAATAGGGGGAAACAATAGAATGGGAAAGACTAAAGATCTCTAAGAAAATCGGAGATATCAAGGGAACATTTCATGCAAAGACTGGCACAATAAAGAAAAAAATGTCAAGGACCTAACAGAAGCAGAATATATTTAAGAAGTGGTGGCAAGGAAACACAGAACTAGACAAAAAAGGTCTTATCAACTTGGATAACCACAGTAGTGTAAACACTCACCTAGAGCCAGACATCCTGGAGTGTGAAGTCAATTGGGCCTTAAGAAGGATTACTATGAACAGAGCTAGTGGAGGTGAAGGAATTCCAGCTGAGCTACGTCAAATCCTAAAAGATGATGCTGTGAAAGTGCTGTACTCAATATACCTGCAAATTTGGAAAACTCAGCAGTGGCCACAGGAGTGGAAAGGATCAGTTTTCATTCCAATTCCAAAGAAAGGCAACGCCAAAGAATGTTCAAATTACCAAACAATTGTACTCACTTCCTATGCTAGCAAAGTAATACTCAAAATCCATCAAGCTAGGCTTCAACAGTACATGAACCAAGAACTTCCAGATGTACAAGCTGGGTTTAGAAAAGGCAGAGGAACTGAAGATTGCCAACATTCATTGGATCATAAAGAAAACAAGGGAATTCCAGAAGAACATCTACTTCTGCTTTAAAGCCTTTGACTGTGTGGATCAAAACAAATTGTGAAAAAAAAATTTTTTTTTCCAGGAACTAATCCCATTTCTTTATTTTTTAGGTTTGCTTGTATACCTTTTGTTACACATAGGGATGAATACAGAGTCACGCGGGGGTCAGCAGTCCTGACCTTTATCAAAATCAGGTGCTTTACATAAAAAAAAAGTCTTAGGGGTTTTACATCATCTTCTGGCCATGAGGCCTGCTGACATTTTACGATCCTTTCTTAAAAATTCTTAAATAGTAGGGAATACCAGACTACCTTACCTGCCTCCTGAGACACCTGTATGCAGGTCAAAAGCAACAGTTATAACTGGATGTGGAACAACAGACAGGTTTCAAATTGGGAAAGGAGTGTGTCAATGCTGTATATTGTCACCCTGCTTATTTAACTTATATGCAGAGTACATTATGCAAAATGCTGGGCTGGACGCATCACAAGCTGGAATTAAGATTGTCAGGAGAAATAACAACCTCAGATATGCAGCTGATACCACTCTAATGACAGAAAGTGAAGAGCAACTAAAGAGCTTCCTGATGAGGGTAAACGAGGAGAGTGAAAAAGCTGGCTTAAAACTCAACATTCAAAAAGCTAAAATCATGGCATCTCGTCCCATAACTTCATGGCAAATAGATGGGGAAAAGTGGAAACAGTGACAGACTTTATTTTCTTGGGCTCCATAATCACTGCAGATGATGACTGCAGCCGTAAAATTAACAGACACTTGCTCCTTGGAGTACAAGCTATGGCAGATGTTTCTTCAGTCATTCACTCATGTATGACTCTGTGAGCTCATGGACTGCAGCACGCCAGGCTTCCCTTTCCTTCACCATCACGAGTTTGCTCAAACTAATGTCCATTGAGTCAGTGATGCCATCCAACCATCTAATCCTCTGTCGTCCCCTTCTCCTCTTGCCCTCAGCCTTTCCCAGCATCAGGGTCTTTTCCACTGAGTCAGCTCTTCGCATCAGGTGGCCGAAATATTGGAGCTTTATTTTCAGTATCAGCCCTTCCAATGAATATACAAGGTTGATTTCCTTTAATATTGACTGGTTTGATTTCCTTGCACCCCAAAGGACTCCAGAGTCTTCTCTAGCACCGCAATTCAAAAGCATCAAGTCTTCACTGCTCAACCTTCTTTTTGGTCCAACTCTCACAGCCATATACGACTGCTGGAAAAACAAGCAGCTTTTATTCTCGCATATGGGATATCAAATTTGTCTTCACAAATTGTCTGCTATATTTAGACTCTTAGTTCATACTCCATGTGACCATGTAGTGTGGTAATTAAATACAATTAGAAACAAAGCTTTATTTTAAGGATGTGGTTTGCCTACCAGCAGCATAGGAATGTTCCATTTTCTCCAGCCCCTGTTACCCTGGTATGACATCTCAAAACTCAGAAACTCTTACTTGTTGTTATGATTATCAGTTTCATTTTAGCTCAGTTTGAACAGAGAAGCAAAAAGAATCAAGGGGCCAGTTTTTTTCCGGTTTCTTAGGGAGAGAAAGGAATCTGTTAGAAGACAAAGTACATGCAGCTTGTGGGCTCTCTGAGTCACTCATTTTTTGCAGGAATTTTCTTGTATTTGTTTTCAAGTGTGATCTTTCATTCATATAGTAACAAATAACAGAATTAGAAGAAACTAATTTGAAACAATGGCTTGCTTCTACCCAGAAAATCTGAGCACAAAGGAACCAATGTGAACCGCAAAGATCCGGGTGCCACGCTTTTAAGGGTATTTTAGGTTTGCAAATAATAACTAGTATGCTTGTTTTTTCAAGAGCATATTTTTACCTTGATAAATAATAAGCTTTTCCAGAAGGCTTCCAGTATCCACCTCGTGCTGGAGGCCTGGGATGCTGGAATCAGACCACTTCCTGTCTGTCTTTACAAGACACTGGGCTGCACTCTAGGAATATCTTGGCTCTCCAGAGGATCCGGACCATCAAGGGGCCACAGAAATTGGTACCAGTTTTGTTTTGCCTGTGGAAATGTTTAATGGCAAAGGCTCTTTCAATTCCTGGTGTGGGTGAAGTGTGGGGCCCAGTGATGATCTCTTTGGGAGATGTACTTCCTAGTTCCCACACGAGGGTGATTCTTCTGTTCAGCGATGAGACCCTGCGTGTGTGTGGCCGGTGCCTCCTAGAGAGCAGCTTTACGCTAGTCTAAACCCAACCAAGTTCTGTCTACATGGTAGACTCAGGTCTCTCTAAATCTTGTCTAGGGGTTCCCCTGTAGCTGAGTTGGAAAAGAATCTGCCTGCAATGCAGGAGACCCAGGTTCGATCCCTGGGTTGGGAGGATCACCTGGAGAAGTGAATGGCTACCCACTACCAATATTCTTGCCTGGGGTATTCCATGCAGAGGAGCCTGACAGGCTATAGTCCATGGGGTCACAAGTGTCAGACATGATAACACTTTCATTTTACTGTTCAAGTCCTGTCTGCACTGATGATGTTTAATGAGACTGTGCGCTTTCTGCAGTGAGGACATTTAGGCCTGACTGTTCTGTGTGCGCTGGGACTTGGGGGCCCCGGGTGCAGGCCTGGCCTGGCCTCTGTCTGGAAACTCTGTGCCTGCGTCTGAGCGTCAGCGCTCAGGTGTCTGGGCTCCGGGGCTGGGTGGGCTTCTCTGGGAGCCGTGCTCTCCTCTGAGTGGGCCTCCCTGGCCCTCCCGGGGGTCAGTGCTGCGGTCGGGCTCCTAGTCTCTCTTCTGCCAGGTTCACCTTCCTGGGCTCCTGGAGACCCCTCAGGTGGGCTACCTGGTAATCATTCCAATTTTCCAGCACATTCAGGTTGAGTAGGGAGGCAGGTTCACCTGGTGAATTGATTCCAGGGCACAGGAATCAGGCAAAAAGTCAATGGGCAGCAGGTGAGGTTGCTGCTGTGACCTCCTTCCAGTCGACTCTCTCCTCCGAAGAGAATGGAGCTGCCCCTCGTCTTTCAGCCCAGCTCTCCTGTGTTATCTCAACACCTCAGCGGGACAAGAAAGACAGAGTCTACCAGAACCAAGGTGGGGTGTTCACCTCTAGTATGAGCTTTCAAACCAGCAAAAAATCACACAGAACCAGAGTGAAAACAGGAGGGGGCCTGACTTCTCATGGACGACTGGGAGAAGAGATGGACCCTACACTTCTTTCTAGGGTCCCAGCAGGTCCCAGGGACGTGGCTTGTTTACACATTGGGGGCCTGCTGACCACAACCATGGTGTCCTGACCAAGGGGACGTGTGACCCCAGGTGGGTGGTCTGGGGACTGTGTGAGGCTCACTCCGTTTTCATGGGACAGGATCATGGGAGACCACACACACATACACACACAACTAAGAAAAAGGGATGAATACATGAGAACTTCACTTGTGTTTAGTAATTAATGCTTTACAGTATTCATTCATTAATGCTTTACAGTATACAGGCCTGTGCCTGTTTGCCTCTTTATCCCTGTGAGGTATACCTTCCCTGGGGCTCCTAGAGACTCCTCAGGTGGCTACCTGGTAATTACTCCAATTTTCCAGGATAAACATTGCGGGAAGGGAGGCAGGTTCACCTGGTGAGTTGATTGCAGGGCACATGGATCAGACAAATGCCCAATGGGCAGCAGGTGAGGTTGCTGCTGTGATCTCCTTCCAGTCGACCGTCCCTCCTCAGCAGAGACCAGACCTGGTCCTCGTCTCCCAGCCCTCTGGTGTGTTTTCTCAACACCTCAGTGGAACAAGAAAGGACCGAGCCTGCCACAACCAAGGTAGTGTGTTCAACATTATCATGACAGCCATAAAAACAGTTACTATCACATAAAACCAAAGAGAAAATAGGACTTCTATGGGACAGTATGGGGGGAGGAAACTGACCCTACATTTCTTTCTGTCATCCCAGGGGGTAACAGGAAAGCATCCGTTTCCACCTTAGAGGCCCAACCAGCAGAGACATGGTGTCCTAATCAAGGGTCATGGGACCCCCGGTGCAGAGTCTGGGGATTGTGTGGGTCTCACCCCATCCGCCTGAGTCAGGATCCTGTGTACACAGAGACAGTGTATCTAGTCTTTGCCTGCCGTGTGTCTTGTCCCCTCGGAGATTCCCAGCATCTGAATTGAGGGTGTTCCGCTGTTTAAACTGTGGTCCTTTTTGTTCTCTTCACCTTGTCGCGTTCACATGAGGCCAGGCACCTTTGTGTGGGTTGCTGCTCTGTGTTCTGCTGAGTGAAAACCTTTGGAGGTGTCACATTAATATCACAGCATATGACATGTCTAATCCACAGAGTCACGGCTGTCTGGTTTCCCTTAGACTGAGCTCAGGTAACTTAATTTGTAAGTGAATTGTTATTTTATATTGGAGTAGAGTAGATTTCTGATGTTTTGTTTCAGGTGTATCTGAACTTGATTCAGTTATACATAGACATCTATTCTTTTTGTTTTTTTT
>SJYX01011042.1:0-132957 GCA_006410675.1 Oreotragus oreotragus | reverse complement strand
GTCTCTTGAGTCTCCTGAATTGGCAGGCGGATTCTTTACCATTGTACCATCTGGGAAGCCCTTGATCTATCTATTAAATATCATCTATCTATCATCTCCTATTGGTTCTATTTCTTTAGAGAATGCTGACTCGTATACTCTCTCTCTCTCTCTCTCTCATACACATTTATATTGCTATTCCATCCTAACTCTTACATTCATTTTTCTGAGTTCTTTCAAAATCCACATTATCTCAGTATTCTTTGGTGGCCTTAGGCATGTCCCTGACCCTCCCTGAGCCTCTGGAGCTATAAACTTGGGATAATAATCCCGCTTTATCTACCCCAGAAGGTGGTGAGATAAGTGAAGGGTGGCCACTTCCTTTGAAAAAACTCAAGGGTTGCACAAATATCACAGGTCTTCATGATCCATATCACAGCCAGGCAGCAGCTTCCAAGGCCCCTGAGACACCCTTGCAGACGTGTGCCGAGCCCTTGTAATGCATATGTATGAGTCCATTCTACAGCTGGGCAAGCTGAGTCACTCTGACCTTTGGCAACATGACAGGGTGAGCAAAGGGCAGAGACCATCAAAGACATCAAACAGGATCCCTGGCACCTGTCCACGGACCCTGTGAAGTTTTGTGTATAAATCAACAGGCCTTTGTGGAAGGAACAAAGAGAAGTGGATTGGAAGTGTTCAGGACCTTTGCTCCCAGAAGCTCTGAGTATTGCTGCTTCCTGAAAGGTACTTGGCTGCTTCCAGGCAAGAGTAGGATCAAATATCTCATGCTAATTGGCCCAGGACTCTAGACTCCAGGGCTTCCCTGGTGGCTCAGATGGTAAAGAATCTGCCTGCAATCTCAGGAAGATCCCTGGAGAAGGGAATAGCCACACTTCAGTATTCTTGCCTGGAGACTTTCCATGGACTAAGGAGTCCAGCAGGGTACAGTCCATGGGGTCACAAAGAGTCGGACACGACTAAGTGACTAACACTTGTACTTTCACTTCCAGACTGTAAGATTCCCCTAGATCTTGTCAAACATTGAGTCAAGCCTCTCCATCAGTTCAGAGACAATGTCTGTTGCTTCAAATGTCATATCCCCAAAGCATTGTCCAAAGACCTGGCACATAGTAGTTGCCCAATAAAAGTTTCTTGAATAAACGAATAAGTGATTAAACCAATGAGTGAACAGAAAAGGAATATGTGTCTCCATGGGAGCATCAGATAAACAATAAGTGCCGTATATATACATCCCCATTCCACATCTGCTGGCAACACTGATGGATTCCTATGATCTTTCCATCATGAGTCCAGATGCAGCCTTGATCCTTGTGACTGCCACCTCCAATCCTTCCTTCATCAACTATCAATTGAGGGCCTCAAATGTGCCAGGCCCTGTTCAGGGTGCTATGGAACACTCAGTGCATTGGATATAAAGCAAAATCTTTAACTTTAAGCTGCTTCCAGTCCATGGGAGTTGGCAGAAGAAATGAAGCCCATTTGCCACTTGCATTTTCCTGGAGTAACCAGAATAGGGGTCATGTCTGAGATGCTTCATCCTCAGGAGTCAGCCATTGCTTTTCTTATCTCTCTAACAGTCCTGTCAGCCCCCATCCACACCCCAGGTTTGAGCATCTGATTAATGGCTCATGGTGAAGGGGCTGTGTAACTCAAAGAAGCTATGAGTCATGTATGCAAGACCACCCAAGATGGACAAGTCACAGTGGAAAGTTCTGACAAAACGTGGTCCACCGGAGTAGGGAATGGCAAACCACGCCAGTATTCTTGACATAAGAGATCCATAAACAGTATGAAAAGGTAAAAGGATATGACGCTGTAAGATGAAAGCCCCCTCCTCATCCCCCGAGGTTGGAAGGTGTCCAATATGCTACGGGGGAAGTGTGTGTTAGTCACTCAGGCGTGTCTAACTCTTTGTGACCCCATGTACTTGTAGCCCACCAGGCTGCTCTGTCCGTGAAAATTCTCCAGGCAAGAAAACTGGAGTGGGTTTCCATTTCCTTCTCCAGGGGATCTTCCCAACCCAGGGACTGAACCCAGGTCTCTTGCATTGCAGGCAGATTCTTCACCACTGAGCCACCAGTGGAGGACAACTACTTATATCTCCAGAAAGGAAGAAACAGCTGGGCCAAAGCAGAAATGACACTCAGTTGTGGATGTGTCTGGGACTGAGAGTAAAGTCGGATGAGTCCCATCATGAGTATGTTCTAATATATTTTGAATCGGATCCCCTCTCCTCACCGTCACTCCCTAATCCAGAACACCATCAGCAATCACTGGGCAGCTGCAGCAGGCCCGGCTTCTGCCATCCTTCACCTCTTTATCCTCCCAATGGCTTGAGCACAGCGCCTGACACATGGGATATTGGATAAGCACAGCACCACGTTTTTGTTTTGACAGCCAAGGGCCGGTACAAGGGAGCCTGATACTATACTTTGCGCAGTTACAACTGAATGCGTGTAGACAGAGGCTAAACACACAGACTCTGGGGTCAGACATCTGACATCCAATACTGGTCTTTGCGACTCACTTCTTGTGCGTCCTTAACTTTAACCTCTCTGCACCTCAGTTTCCTCATCTGCCAAACAGATAACAATTATACTTACAGGCTTACTGCAAAGCTTACACCCATTAATATATGTAAAAGCTTTGAAGCATGACATAGTAAGCACTCTATAAGTGTTATCCATTATTGATTTTTTTAATCCAGCCACGTGTTGTGAGGGCAATTAAATAAGACAAAGTACATTGCGTGTGGTACATTTCACTCTTCTTTCTGAACAAATAGATTTGCCGTTTACCCTGGTCAGGCCATTTAGCACTTCTGAATGAATTACATACACAAAGAACATGCTGAGTGCTCCTGGGCATGATGGGCAAATTCCACAGAGAAACAGCCTCCCCTCCCCAAATGCATTCTTTTCCAAACTCTATACCCAAACTAACGTGTATCCCTAGAGCTCCCTCCCTATTAATCACAGGATGGATGTTGCTTCATGCTCACCCACCCCACGCTTGCCAAGTATTGAAGCTCCCTCTCTCTCTGTTCATGAGCATCATCGCCCCTGAAAATTCTCCTCGCGGTGGGAGAAGACCTTCAGGGCTAATCTCCACCTGCAACTGCTGGCCGATAAATCTGTGCCTCTCCCATCTCCCCCCAACCCTTTCTTCTTTTCCTCCTTGACTGTTCCCAAGTCCTCTGTCAGTGTCTGTTAGAGTTTTCATTGTAGGAAAAAAAAATTACTTCCTAAAATGTTCAAAAGTCTTTCCTCAGTTTGTTATTAAAGCAATTATCTAGCATAACACACTGAAATTGCAAAAGGTATTCTAATGGGAAACAAATGCTCTAGACCAGCGACCAACTGGACTCAGAATCTTTATTGAAAAATGACGGGAAGGCGATTAGTGGGGAAAGTCAAGGAAGGAAAGATTTTCCACCTGGCCTTGGACAGTACATCAAACAGCCGTCCAAAGGATGCTATTTATAATCATTATTGCTCTGTCTTTGGGGCCTGCTGAGTCCAACTGTGTCTCCTGCCTTGGCTACCCACTGCCCCTCCCCACCTCTGCCTACAACCCAGTTCACATGGCTTCCATCTTTAGGGCTATCATCTGGGACAAGGGGCCACATCCCAGAGAAAGCCTGCATAGACTGAGTTCCACATGCCAGCAAGGCAGGTTCCCATGTGTCTTCATGAAGACTCTACCATCTTTAAAAACTCATTTCAACTTTCTAACAGGTGCCAGCAACAAAATTCAAGACACAGAAGGGATGTTGGACTCCATGCCTGTCCAGTGGAAATTCTAATTTTCTGGGGATGGGGGCTAGGGTAGAAAAAAATGCCACAGGAAAATTTTTTTAAAAAGGCAGTGGTGGTTGGAGGGAAGAGAGTCATTCCACAAACTTTGATCAGGCACTTCTGACGTGTGCACGGTTATACCTAGCACTGGGAGGATAGTGATGAAAATAAACATGTCACAAAACTCTTAAAAGTGTTGACACTGGAGTAGAAGGTGGTTTGCATCTTAGACTCACTCTTGTTGCCAGTGCTACCTGGAATCATGACTTGCAACAATTCTGGGCTGGGAAGGAAATAACTCTGTGACTGATTAATGATGTCTGCCAAGTACACAGCAGAAGCAATGGAAGCACTTTGCATATATGACCAAGCTTGTCTATTGTTGCGGTTGTTTGGCTGCTAAGTTGAGTCTGACTCTTTGCAACCCCATGGACTCCAGCATGCCAGGCTCCGTTGTCCTAAACTATCTGAGTTTGCTCAGATTCATGTCCATTGAGTCAGTGATGCCATCCGGCCATCTCATCCTCTGTTGCCCCTTTCTTCTCTTGTCCTCAATCTTTCCCAGCATCAGGTGACTCATTTTTCAATGAGTCGGCTCTTTGCATCAGGTGGCCAAAGTTTGTCTAGCTCTGCTCTTGTCAAACTTCCACGTACATGCACATTAGCTGAGATCATGTTGAACTGCAGAGTCTGATTCAATAGATCTAGGGGTAGAGTCTGAGATTCTGCACTTCTTCCAGGGGATGTTTATGCTTCTGGTTTATGAGTCTCACTTTGAGACCTATAGAAAGTGCCTAGTGAAATCTCCCCATGAAACCACCATTTTCCCAGACCTGTCATTCACGTGGTCACATAAATTTGTCTAAGCTCTTGTACTGCAGAACAAGAGATTCCAGGGTAAATTCTGAAAGAACACTTCAGCATCTGGCCCCTAAGTTTCCTGAAATTGAAGGCGGTGGTCCCACCAGCTCAGATCTCAAACAGGTGGCTTCCATCGATTGGCTGAGAGCAAATGAAGTCTCCCAGAGGGCTACAGTCTTGGATCAGAGCCCCAACCAGAAGTTCAGATGTTTTTCCAAATCAACTCTGAGGCTTCCACGTGTCTCTGAAAGGAAAGATTTTCCACCTGGCCTTGGACAGTACATCAAACAGCCGTCCAAAGGATGCTATTTATAATCATTATTGCTCTGTCTTTGGGGCCTGCTGAGTCCAACTGTGTCTCCTGCCTTGGCTACCCACTGCCCCTCCCCACCTCTGCCTACAACCCAGTTCACATGGCTTCCATCTTTAGGGCTATCATCTGGGACAAGGGGCCACATCCCAGAGAAAGCCTGCATAGACTGAGTTCCACATGCCAGCAAGGCAGGTTCCCATGTGTCTTCATGAAGACTCTACCATCTTTAAAAACTCATTTCAACTTTCTAACAGGTGCCAGCAACAAAATTCAAGACACAGAAGGGATGTTGGACTCCATGCCTGTCCAGTGGAAATTCTAATTTTCTGGGGATGGGGGCTAGGGTAGAAAAAAATGCCACAGGAAAATTTTTTTAAAAAGGCAGTGGTGGTTGGAGGGAAGAGAGTCATTCCACAAACTTTGATCAGGCACTTCTGACGTGTGCACGGTTATACCTAGCACTGGGAGGATAGTGATGAAAATAAACATGTCACAAAACTCTTAAAAGTGTTGACACTGGAGTAGAAGGTGGTTTGCATCTTAGACTCACTCTTGTTGCCAGTGCTACCTGGAATCATGACTTGCAACAATTCTGGGCTGGGAAGGAAATAACTCTGTGACTGATTAATGATGTCTGCCAAGTACACAGCAGAAGCAATGGAAGCACTTTGCATATATGACCAAGCTTGTCTATTGTTGCGGTTGTTTGGCTGCTAAGTTGAGTCTGACTCTTTGCAACCCCATGGACTCCAGCATGCCAGGCTCCGTTGTCCTAAACTATCTGAGTTTGCTCAGATTCATGTCCATTGAGTCAGTGATGCCATCCGGCCATCTCATCCTCTGTTGCCCCTTTCTTCTCTTGTCCTCAATCTTTCCCAGCATCAGGTGACTCATTTTTCAATGAGTCGGCTCTTTGCATCAGGTGGCCAAAGTTTGTCTAGCTCTGCTCTTGTCAAACTTCCACGTACATGCACATTAGCTGAGATCATGTTGAACTGCAGAGTCTGATTCAATAGATCTAGGGGTAGAGTCTGAGATTCTGCACTTCTTCCAGGGGATGTTTATGCTTCTGGTTTATGAGTCTCACTTTGAGACCTATAGAAAGTGCCTAGTGAAATCTCCCCATGAAACCACCATTTTCCCAGACCTGTCATTCACGTGGTCACATAAATTTGTCTAAGCTCTTGTACTGCAGAACAAGAGATTCCAGGGTAAATTCTGAAAGAACACTTCAGCATCTGGCCCCTAAGTTTCCTGAAATTGAAGGCAGTGGTCCCACCAGCTCAGATCTCAAACAGGTGGCTTCCATCGATTGGCTGAGAGCAAATGAAGTCTCCCAGAGGGCTACAGTCTTGGATCAGAGCCCCAACCAGAAGTTCAGATGTTTTTCCAAATCAACTCTGAGGCTTCCACGTGTCTCTGGGGGCCTCCCAGTCTCTCTGTCTAGAGCTCCAGAAGGTTACATTCCTGGGTGAGCCTTGGGGCAACACCACCTCCCCCTCAGCTGAACAGATGATCACTTCAAAGGTCTCCTTTCTTGTGGTATTTTCGTACCTCTGACCTTGGCCAGGAACTGTGAGCTCAGAGGCATAGGAAAGTGAAAAAGAAAAGGGAAAAGACTGTTCATCAACTTCCCCATTCCCACCCGAGTAAACTTTGCCAAAGAATTTTGCCTGGGCTAAGAGTTGAGTCTGGATGAAGACTCACTGAGAACTTTTGGAGGTGGCTAACTTGATTTAGCTCTGCACTTGAATTCTACTGTTGCTGGAAGGGCAGCAGGAACCCACCAGCTAGGTGGTGAGATGTTTAAAATACTTCGTTTTTTTCAAAGAAAATTCCCTAGCCATGCAGTAGGAGGACTGACACAGTGCGTAGCAGATCTGTTCTGAATGACCAGAGACAGGCCTCCACTGAGCAAGAGCAGGCAGGTCAGAGGACTCGAAAGCCACACTCCTGGGGCTGAAGCCCTGCTTCCCTGCTCGTCTGCCACATCTCACGGTCCTCCCCGCTCAGGTGCTGCAGTCTAGCTGGGCTGCCCTTCTTTCCGTTCCTCTAAGCGCATTCCTACCCCAGTGCTCTGCACCTGCCAGTCTCTCTGCCTGGACTCATCTTCCAAAGTCATATGGCTGCTTCCCTCTCATCACCTGAGTGACACCTCACCTATCACCTCTTCAGAGAGGTCTTAACTGGTCATTCTGGATGAAGGAGCGCTCTGGCCACACTTTAGCACATTGCCCCCATCAGTCTGTGTCATAGACGTTATCTCCATCTGAAATTGATCGTAGTTTAAGAAATATATTTGTTTAGGACCTCCTTGGTGGTCCAATGGGTAACAACCCATCTGCCAATGCAGGGGACACGTGTTTGATCCCTTGTTCGGGAAGATTCCACATGCTGTGGAACAACTAAGCCAGTGCACAACTGCTGAGCCCTTGTGCTGCCACTGCTGAAGCCTGTGGGCCTAGAGCCTGGGCTCTGCAACAAGAGAAGCCAATGGGATGAGAAGTCCATGCACCACAAGCAAGCGTAGCCGCCACTGGCTGCAACCGGCGAAATCCCAGACAGCAACAAAGACTCAGCACAGCAGAAAGAAATGCTACTAATAAATAAAACAAGTTATGAAAAATATATTTGTTTATGTATGTCAATTGTCCGTATGTTCCTCTAGAATATAAGATCTGTTGAGGGTAGAGATTTGTCTTCTGTTCGCTGGTGTATTTCCACATACCTCGAAGAGTTCCAGACATCAACAATATACATTTATTATGGCTGTTGAATAAATGATCTCTCTGGCCATAGTGATTGGTTCAGAAGTAGTCATGTGATTAAGACAAGGCCAATCAGAGTGTTTTCAAGACTGTGTCTCTGAGGTTCATGAAAAGGGAAGTCACTTTCCATGGACTAAATGAGAAAGAGATGGGTGCTGGGCTGTTAGCAGTCATCTCAGCTGTTGGGTGGAGAAAGGCTATCCAAGAGATGTATCCAACACTGACCACAAAATGTGAGCCTTTCCTGAACCCAGGAAGATCACCCTTTGGCCTTTAAAGTTACAGGGACAATGCATCAGCTGCTTTCTCCCTGCTCCACGCCCCCAACCCCTCAAAATAGCTTCATGGAGCTGGGTTTCTGTCATTTGAAACTGACACAGTCCTGAGCAAGACATGCAGGGTTGTGTCACGAGCTTTTTAAGTCTCCCTCTACCACCAGTCAATCCCAAGGAAATCAACCCTAAATATTCACGGGAAGGACTGATGCTGAAGCTGAAACTCCACTGCTCTGGCCACCTGATGAAGAGCTGAATCATTGGAAGACCTTGATGCTGGGAAAGACTGAGGGCAGGAGGAGAAGGGGGTGAAAGAGGATGAGCTGGCTGGAGAGCATTCACTGACTCAATGGATGTGCCTTTGAGCAAACTCACACAGGGAAGCACAGGGAAGCCTGGCGTGCTGCAGTTCAAGAGGTCGCAGAGTCGGACATGACTTAGCGGCTAAACAACCACAAGTGAAGCTCGCGCATGTGAAGTTCTGTGTCCGGGGCCTGGCACATGGTAATTGTTCAATAAACGACTAGACCATTTTATTTACTTATTCTTATTATTTGTTTTCTTATTTTAAAACATGCATTTGGCTGTGTCGGGCCTCAGTTGCAGCATGCAGGACCTTTTGTTGAGGCAACCAGACTCTAGTTGCGGCCTGTGGTTCAGTAGTTGCGGTGTGCAGGCTTTAGTTACCCCGAGGCATGTGGGAACTTAGTTCCCTGATCGGAGATTGAACCTGCGTCCCCTGCAGTGCAAAGCAGCTTCTTAACTGCTGGCCCACCAGCGAAGTTCCGACTAGACTATATTAGATGAAAGTGTGCCTGTATCTGCTTGCAGCGGTGTTACCTCTTGAAAGAGTCACCGTCAAAGCAAAACCTTCAATTATTATTTCAGGAAAGTTCCTACAATGCCAATGAATGGTGCCTTGACCTTTTTGTTTGTCTGTCTGTATTTTTTCTCCCTTCTCTTTTTCATTGTCACTTTTTAGTTCAGTGACTTCTGAATGTCATGATTAGCTGCCATGGTGACTGATGAAGAATTATTCATCAGGGAGATGGTTAAAGACACAGATTACTGGATTCCACCAGATATTCCTCAATTGAGAATTCAGAAAGTAAGTCCAGGAAGCTGAATTTCAAATAAGCAGAGCTGCATAAGCTACATATGGGGCCCACTCTTTTAGATCATTATTCCTATTATTATTACTTAGGAAACAGCTGCAGAAAACATGCCAGATATGACCTATCCCCCAGAGAAGGCAATGGCACCCCACTCCAGTACTCCTACCTGGGAAATCCCATGGGCAGAAGAGCCTGGTAGGCTGCAGTCCATGGGGTCGCGAAGAGTCGGACACGACTTAGCGACTTCACTTTCACTTTTCACTTTCATGCATTGGAGAAGGAAATGGCAACCCACTCCAGTGTTCTTGCCTGGAGAATCCCAGGGACAGGGGAGCCTGGTGGGCTACCGTCTATGGGGTCGCACAGAGTCGGACATGACTGAAGTGACTTAGCAGCAGCAGCATGACCTATCCCCACTGCCCTCCTCCCCACCTCACTCCAGAGGCTGTGCCAGGGTCTCCTCTCCCTCTTGACTTCTACAAGTCTAGCGCACTGCAAGGGCCAGCCTGAGACAGTCTCTCCCTGCGGGTGCGTCCCACTGGGGACCATTTTCAGAGAGTCAGTGGCAGCTTTCTTCAGCTTGCACCAGCCCCGCGATGTGGAGTTCCCTGCGGGGCAAAGCAGAGGGCACACATACACAAACTAAAGAGCATGCAGAGCAATGGAGTCCATAAATCCCCAGCATGTTGCCTCAGCTGCAGAGCAACGGCTAAGACCAAGAATCATAGCTGCACCATCTCATTCCATAAGCTTGCAAAGACCATTTTCCAGAAGGAGAGACTCACGGTTTTGATATAGAAGAGGCCGAAACTTGCAGAAATTAAAACACAGGGTTTAACATTCTTGCTCATAGCCTAAAATGCACAGGTTGCCTGGGTTCTGAGCCTCGTGGTAGGAAACCCAAGTGGTTTCCAAGGGTAAACTGGTTTTGGTTTTGTTTTTCAATTTTTGTTGGAGTATAGCTGCTTTACACTGTTGTGTTCGTTTCTGCTATACGGCAAAGGGCCTCGGTTATTTTGCTGTTCAGTCATCAAGCCGTTTCTGACTCTTTGAGACCCTCTTGACTGCAGCCTGCCAGGCTCCTCTGTTCATGGGATTCCCCAGGCAAGAATGCTGGAGTGGACTGCCATTTCCTTCTCCAGAGGATCTTCCTAAACCAGGGATTGAACCCATTTCTCCTGCATTAGCAGGTTGAACAGCCAGGGAAACTCATATCAGTTATATAAATACATATATCATCTTTTTTTTTTTATCCACATGCTGTGGAACAACTAAGCCAGTGCACAACTGCTGAGCCCTTGTGCTGCCACTGCTGAAGCCTGTGGGCCTAGAGCCTGGGCTCTGCAACAAGAGAAGCCAATGGGATGAGAAGTCCATGCACCACAAGCAAGCGTAGCCGCCACTGGCTGCAACCGGCGAAATCCCAGACAGCAACAAAGACTCAGCACAGCAGAAAGAAATGCTACTAATAAATAAAACAAGTTATGAAAAATATATTTGTTTATGTATGTCAATTGTCCGTATGTTCCTCTAGAATATAAGATCTGTTGAGGGTAGAGATTTGTCTTCTGTTCGCTGGTGTATTTCCACATACCTCGAAGAGTTCCAGACATCAACAATATACATTTATTATGGCTGTTGAATAAATGATCTCTCTGGCCATAGTGATTGGTTCAGAAGTAGTCATGTGATTAAGACAAGGCCAATCAGAGTGTTTTCAAGACTGTGTCTCTGAGGTTCATGAAAAGGGAAGTCACTTTCCATGGACTAAATGAGAAAGAGATGGGTGCTGGGCTGTTAGCAGTCATCTCAGCTGTTGGGTGGAGAAAGGCTATCCAAGAGATGTATCCAACACTGACCACAAAATGTGAGCCTTTCCTGAACCCAGGAAGATCACCCTTTGGCCTTTAAAGTTACAGGGACAATGCATCAGCTGCTTTCTCCCTGCTCCACGCCCCCAACCCCTCAAAATAGCTTCATGGAGCTGGGTTTCTGTCATTTGAAACTGACACAGTCCTGAGCAAGACATGCAGGGTTGTGTCACGAGCTTTTTAAGTCTCCCTCTACCACCAGTCAATCCCAAGGAAATCAACCCTAAATATTCACGGGAAGGACTGATGCTGAAGCTGAAACTCCACTGCTCTGGCCACCTGATGAAGAGCTGAATCATTGGAAGACCTTGATGCTGGGAAAGACTGAGGGCAGGAGGAGAAGGGGGTGAAAGAGGATGAGCTGGCTGGAGAGCATTCACTGACTCAATGGATGTGCCTTTGAGCAAACTCACACAGGGAAGCACAGGGAAGCCTGGCGTGCTGCAGTTCAAGAGGTCGCAGAGTCGGACATGACTTAGCGGCTAAACAACCACAAGTGAAGCTCGCGCATGTGAAGTTCTGTGTCCGGGGCCTGGCACATGGTAATTGTTCAATAAACGACTAGACCATTTTATTTACTTATTCTTATTATTTGTTTTCTTATTTTAAAACATGCATTTGGCTGTGTCGGGCCTCAGTTGCAGCATGCAGGACCTTTTGTTGAGGCAACCAGACTCTAGTTGCGGCCTGTGGTTCAGTAGTTGCGGTGTGCAGGCTTTAGTTACCCCGAGGCATGTGGGAACTTAGTTCCCTGATCGGAGATTGAACCTGCGTCCCCTGCAGTGCAAAGCAGCTTCTTAACTGCTGGCCCACCAGCGAAGTTCCGACTAGACTATATTAGATGAAAGTGTGCCTGTATCTGCTTGCAGCGGTGTTACCTCTTGAAAGAGTCACCGTCAAAGCAAAACCTTCAATTATTATTTCAGGAAAGTTCCTACAATGCCAATGAATGGTGCCTTGACCTTTTTGTTTGTCTGTCTGTATTTTTTCTCCCTTCTCTTTTTCATTGTCACTTTTTAGTTCAGTGACTTCTGAATGTCATGATTAGCTGCCATGGTGACTGATGAAGAATTATTCATCAGGGAGATGGTTAAAGACACAGATTACTGGATTCCACCAGATATTCCTCAATTGAGAATTCAGAAAGTAAGTCCAGGAAGCTGAATTTCAAATAAGCAGAGCTGCATAAGCTACATATGGGGCCCACTCTTTTAGATCATTATTCCTATTATTATTACTTAGGAAACAGCTGCAGAAAACATGCCAGATATGACCTATCCCCCAGAGAAGGCAATGGCACCCCACTCCAGTACTCCTACCTGGGAAATCCCATGGGCAGAAGAGCCTGGTAGGCTGCAGTCCATGGGGTCGCGAAGAGTCGGACACGACTTAGCGACTTCACTTTCACTTTTCACTTTCATGCATTGGAGAAGGAAATGGCAACCCACTCCAGTGTTCTTGCCTGGAGAATCCCAGGGACAGGGGAGCCTGGTGGGCTACCGTCTATGGGGTCGCACAGAGTCGGACATGACTGAAGTGACTTAGCAGCAGCAGCATGACCTATCCCCACTGCCCTCCTCCCCACCTCACTCCAGAGGCTGTGCCAGGGTCTCCTCTCCCTCTTGACTTCTACAAGTCTAGCGCACTGCAAGGGCCAGCCTGAGACAGTCTCTCCCTGCGGGTGCGTCCCACTGGGGACCATTTTCAGAGAGTCAGTGGCAGCTTTCTTCAGCTTGCACCAGCCCCGCGATGTGGAGTTCCCTGCGGGGCAAAGCAGAGGGCACACATACACAAACTAAAGAGCATGCAGAGCAATGGAGTCCATAAATCCCCAGCATGTTGCCTCAGCTGCAGAGCAACGGCTAAGACCAAGAATCATAGCTGCACCATCTCATTCCATAAGCTTGCAAAGACCATTTTCCAGAAGGAGAGACTCACGGTTTTGATATAGAAGAGGCCGAAACTTGCAGAAATTAAAACACAGGGTTTAACATTCTTGCTCATAGCCTAAAATGCACAGGTTGCCTGGGTTCTGAGCCTCGTGGTAGGAAACCCAAGTGGTTTCCAAGGGTAAACTGGTTTTGGTTTTGTTTTTCAATTTTTGTTGGAGTATAGCTGCTTTACACTGTTGTGTTCGTTTCTGCTATACGGCAAAGGGCCTCGGTTATTTTGCTGTTCAGTCATCAAGCCGTTTCTGACTCTTTGAGACCCTCTTGACTGCAGCCTGCCAGGCTCCTCTGTTCATGGGATTCCCCAGGCAAGAATGCTGGAGTGGACTGCCATTTCCTTCTCCAGAGGATCTTCCTAAACCAGGGATTGAACCCATTTCTCCTGCATTAGCAGGTTGAACAGCCAGGGAAACTCATATCAGTTATATAAATACATATATCATCTTTTTTTTTTTTCCTTCCTATTTAGGTCACCACAGATCACTGAATAGAGTTCCCTGGGCTATATAGTGGGTACTCATTTCTTATCTAATTTATGCATAGTCAATGTATATGTCAATCCCCGTCTCCCAATTCATCGCCCCCCACTTGATGTCCATACATTTGTTCTCAATGTCTGTGTCTCTATTTCTGCTTTGCAAGCAGGTCCGTCTGTACCAAACTGTTTTGACAGGAAGCTGCTTCATAAATTCAAATTCTGCCACTGTGTTGTAGATGTGTATTTGTTTTCTGTCTTACTCGGAGCTGAATTAGGAAGAGCATAAGATACTTCTGGTACTCACATCTCTAAGTAATAAAGAACAACTAAAGAAACATTCAACAGGCCTCCTGTCTCAGAAACAATAGAAAGTGTCCACAGTCAGCTTATGTCGCTCGTTTGCATGCCAGATCTCCAGAAAGTTTTGAGTTTGTGAATCCTATTTGACTGTGCCCCAGACAGTGGGACCTGAAGGGAACCAGACAGAATTGGATTCAAACCCCCATCTCAGGGTTAGATTAACTGAATGCTCTTTGATTCCAAAAGACTGACTTTGAATCCTGGCTCCACCATTTCCTGGATAATTCACCTCAGCTGTCTCCATCTGTAAAATGGGCGTGCGTGGCAGTATAATATCTGGGGACTTCCCTGATGGTCCAGTCATTAAGACTCAGTGCTCCCAGTGCAGGGGGCTTGGGTTTAATCTCTGGTCAAGGAACTAAGTTTCCACATGCCATGAAGTGTGGCCAAAAAAATTATTTTCTTAAATATAACCTCTGACTTTGGACTGTTGTGAAAATTAAATAAGTTCACCGAGAAAAGCATCTTGAAAAGGCTGTGCCTTGCAGTAAGTTCTTAATGTGTATAAACTAAGTCGTATTATCTTGGGATATTTTCTGAATGTCCCTGAGGCTAAAACGAGACTAATTCTTACTGATTCACAGGAGTGTAGCCAGGTATGGTGAGACAGCACATGTATACTGTGGTGCCTGGGATACGCCACAGGTGCTCCATCACAGTAGGGGCGTGTTTTCCAGTGCATGGGTTGACGTTTCATTTGCAAATACTTTTTGCAAGGAGCAGCAGATGTCACGGTGTTTTTCAGTCACTAAGTCACGTCTGACTCTGCGATTCCATGGACTGACAGTGTGCCAGGCTTTCCTGTCTTTCACTATTTCAGTTCCTAACAAATAGAACATAAAGGAACCTCCATCCCTGAGCAGAAAAACACTGCACTCAATCAATGACTCAGGATCACTGTATGGCCATAATCGTTGGAGGCATATGTGACAGAATGAAATCTGGAGCAAACCCAGCAATCCGGAGCCCCGGGCTACATTCTCCATGCCAGCCACCGTCCTCCCAGACTGCAGGGACACAATAAGATGCTGTGCCCGAGGTGCCAGGTGGCAACTCTCACTGGAGGGAGGGTCCGCTAGCACCTAGTACTTGTTTGCTCCTAAGGGGATGTTCTTACCTGCTAAAGTGATGCTTGAATGCTTCAGACCGCTGAGACAGGGGTCAGACACAGCAGGAGAGTCAGACCAAGAACTAGACGCCAGCAATGTGTCTAGGGCATGGGAGCGTTTGCTTGGCTCATATCAGGCATTTCTTTGGTTTCTTTAGGATCTTGTGCCAACAACTGGGCTGAGAAATGAAAGCTTCAGAGCATTTCCAGGGTGGAAAGAAAGTGTTTTATGAGTAACCCTGCAGATGAAATTTTTTGCTCATCGAACGCCTAGTACTGATCACTGGGGATGCACACGGTTGTCAGTCAAACAGACCAGCATCCCACTCTCCTGGAGGGGACCCTCCAGGGTGATGTGGGGATTGGGCAGAAGAGCAATGGGAGATGAGATGGCATTTGTTTCTCATCCTCTGTCCTGGTGTTCCTCTAATTAGAAGAGAGAGGAAAGTCAGCTGATGGTTGTGTACATTGTGTGTTGCACAAGTCCAAGGCACGCAAGTCACACTGTAGGCTGACAGTGACCCTTCCTGGAGTCACTCGGTGCCGAGCCTGTTTAACCAAGAGCACAGCTCTGGGGAGCGACTTCCCAGGTGGTGCTAGTGGTGAAGAATCTGCCTGCCAAAGCAGGAGACACAGGTTCAATCCCTGGGTCAGGAAGATCCCCTGAAGGAGGAAATGGCAACCCCCTCCAGTACTCTTGCCTGGAGAATCCCATGGACAGAGGAGCCTGGCGAGCTACAGTCCATGGGGTCACAAAGTCACACACGACTGAAGCAGCTTAGCACGATGTCTGTATATTGGTTACTTACTGCATTTTTAAGGTTAAGGTAATTTATGCTCTACAACAGATGAATTTCTTATCAAAATAATGGAATCCCCAGACCTTTTAGTTGTGTGATATTTTCCTGGTGTATGCTGCTACTCTACCCAAATAAGTTCCTCCTTTACCTTCCTTGTGGTCCAGTGATTAAGACTCTGCCTTCCAATGCAGGGGACATGAGTTCAGTCCCTGGTCAAGGAACCAAGATCTCACATGCCACGGGGCAACTAAACCTGAGCGCCACAACCAGAGAAATCTATGCACCACAACAAAGACCTAGCACAGCCAAACATTTTTTAAAATTAGGTTATTGTTTGCTGCCATTGCTGTGCTATGCTCAGTGATGTCCAGCTCTTTGTGACCCCATGGACTGTAGCCCGCCAGGCTCCTCTGTCCATGGAATTTTCCAGGCAAGAACACTGGAGTGGGTTGCCAATTGTACAGTCCTGAACAAAGAACAGATTAAAATTTATTAAAACAAACAAACAAAAAGACTAAGACAGGGTTGAGTTCTATGGAGNGCTCTTTGTGACCCCATGGACTGTAGCCCGCCAGGCTCCTCTGTCCATGGAATTTTCCAGGCAAGAACACTGGAGTGGGTTGCCAATTGTACAGTCCTGAACAAAGAACAGATTAAAATTTATTAAAACAAACAAACAAAAAGACTAAGACAGGGTTGAGTTCTATGGAGTGGCCTGAGGTAAGTCTCTCTCTGTTTTGTTTTTTTTTTCCTCTTCTGATTTCTCTTTATCCAAATTGAGGAAGCAAGATGGGCTGAGAACGTGTCAGTAGGATACAGGAGCAGGAGGACTGATGATGTCCCAAGCCCAAGTAGAACCCTACCAGATGCTTGGTGTCCTGGAGTGCTGTCTGTGTTATCAGTCACCATCAGGCACTCATAAAGCATCCCTGGTGGCGCTGGTGGTAAAGAACCCACCTGCTAATGCAGGAGACACAACAGACGTGGGTTCGATCCCTGGGTCGGGAAGATGCCTGGAAGAGGAGGGCATGACAACCCTCTACAGCATTCTGGCCTGGAGAATCCCATGGACAGAGGAGCCTGGGGGCTACAGTCCATGGGGTGGCAAAGAGTCAGGCACGACTAAAGTGACTTGGCAAGCCAACAAGCAATTCATAAAGCAGGGCCCTGTCCCCTGCTTGTATGAGTAACTGCCTTGGTTAAGAACCTTTTCAGGAGGAGAGGCAAATGGGCATGCGTTGTCATTTTTTTCTGTTTGTTTGTTTGCCATGTGGCATGTGGGATCTCAGTTCTCCAACCAGCGATCAAACCCACACCCCTTGCATTGCCAGTGTGGAGTCTTAACCACTGGACTGCCAGGGAAGTCAGTCCCCAGGCAGTGCATCCTGATCTCAGGCTTAGCACCATTTGCCCACCAGATAAACCTCACTCTCTCTGCTTATAAGCACCTGCAGTCTAAAAGGTCCTCTGAAGTCCTGCTGTCATTCACTCATCTCAAAATCCCCGTGCACCTTCTGTCGTCTCCATTTTACAGATGAGGAAGCAGAGACTCAGAAAAGTAGATGGTCTATCTAGAGCTCACGATGCTTGGAAGAGGCAGCGACAGGGCTGCAAAGCCAGTCTCTGGATTCCACTCACTAGTTTAACTCCCCACCCCCTATCTTATTCTCTATTATATCATTTATCCCTTGTTTCATCCTCTTCGTGCATTTATATATTTTACTTTTACATTTCATGTAATTTCTCTTCATTGTTCTTGCTATTATTATACTTTTAAAAAAATCCCATCAAAATCTTACCAGAACAATAGACAAATGAACAGTCCTGTATAATCATCTGTGGATTTTCATGTCTTTCCCTGCCTGGACAACATGTCTTTCATTCTATGAGTGGGTCTTCATTTCTGCGACCTGGTACCCAGACTTGGCACATTGGTGCTCCTCAACTGATGTTAGAGGAAAGAATTCAGCCCAATGTTGTCCTTCTGCAGTGCTAACCAGCAAATTGGAATTCTCTTCCCTGGTGGAACAGTCACTGACCTCTTGGGCAATCTCTGGCTGGACAAGGACAGAGCCCTCTTTGATCTTGCTGGGTGATCTTGGGAGACTAATGAAGCTAAGCTGGGCCAGCAGATTTGGGCAGCATCTGGGCCCATTATTTCATGTGGTAGCTGGATCATGACTGCAAAGCAACCATGCCTGCCTTGCTTTGGGTCCATCATTTCATGATGGCAACTAAGCTCCCAGAATATGCCAGACCCTGCCTTCTCACACCATCCCTTGAGTGGGATGGTCTCAAGTCCTCGTTTTCTCTGGTGTTCGGTCTGGGTGGCTCAAAATAACCTGTGTTGATTGAATTTCATTCAGTAAGTCCTTAATATGTGCTAATTGATTTGCGCAAGAACTCTGTGAGCTAGAAACTATTATTATCTGTACGTTGTCAAGGAGAAAATTGGTACACTTAGCTGGGAGTGTTCGCTTTTTCAAGGTCACACAGTGGTCAAGTCAGGGCCCAAATCCAGGTATTCTAGCTCTGGAACCTGTTCTCCTAAGCACTCTGCTATATGATGATAACTGAAATGTGGGAGCCACATGGGCATGGAGCATTCATTCGTGCTTGGCAGTCTCACTGGCAGTGCAGAGTAGACCGCATGGAAGACACAAGTGATCAAGTTTCAGGGGCCCAGTTTTGTGCTACTTTGAAACGATAGGTGAGAAGTTGCTTACCAACTGTAGTGTTTTGAGTGAGGCACACTTGGCTCTGATTTCTTTCTCTGTTTTACTGGGCCGAGCAGCATCTTTTTTCTCTCTCTCTTTCATTTTTCGGCTGCGCTGCTCAGCATGTGGGATCTGAGTTCCCTGACCAGGGACTGAACCCATGCGCCCTGCAGTGGAACCAGAGTCTTAACCACTGGGCCATCAGGGAAGTCCCTGGAGCAGCATCTTTCAAGCTTTGTGTTCCTTAGTCTAAGGGTCACCATAACTGAGTACTTCACCCCATTGACAGTTGGAGGCCATAGTTGCTAATATAAGCCCATCCACCACCAGCTCCTGCTGTTTCATCAGAGTTAAACCCTTGACTCAGGCTAATCCAATAAACTTCTTACCCAGGAATCTGGACTTGGGGCTGAGAGAAAAAGCAATTCTATTTTATTGTTGTTATCTATGTTTGGGGCTTCCCTGACGGCTCAGTGGTAAAGAATCCACCTGTAATGCAAGGAGACGCAAGAGACGAGGGTTCGATCCCTGGGTCAGGAAGATCCCTGGAGAAGGAAATGGCAACCCACTCCAGTATTCTTGCCTGGGAAATCTCATAGACGGAGGAGTCTGGTGGGCTATAGTCCGTGGGGTTACACAGAGTCAGACACAACTAAGCGACCGAATACACACAACACACACACACNGATCCCTGGGTCAGGAAGATCCCTGGAGAAGGAAATGGCAACCCACTCCAGTATTCTTGCCTGGGAAATCTCATAGACGGAGGAGTCTGGTGGGCTATAGTCCGTGGGGTTACACAGAGTCAGACACAACTAAGCGACCGAATACACACAACACACACACACACACACACACAATATTCAACAAGTGAATGACTAAATGGAAAGAGATCAAATACCTCCTCTGAGCCTCAGTTTTCCCAGCTGTGAAATGGAAGAAGAGAAGGGTAATCTCACGGGGTGCCTATAAAGACTAAAGAAAAGATGGACAGAGTACTTGACATGCAGGAGGCACTGTGTGAACGGCAGCCACCCCTGGAGGTCGGGGGTGTAAGCAACCATAGCTTAGCATCTCCAATAATAGGCATTTTATTTCCGCCTCAGGTGATATCCCCTTTCTGTGTTTTGACTCAAACCCCAGGTGGGGTGAAACTGTGGAAAAGGAGAAATCTGAAATTAGATGTGCCACAACGATCCCCAGATCAGAATCCATTTTCATTTAATATGTCTCTATGCTGTGAGCAGTGCAGCTGTGCTGGGGATTAAATGAGGAGGACAGATCTGTCTTCGAAAGAAGGGAGAATTTCCTGTGCTGGTCTGTCAAGATACTTGCTTTCCCACCATTTGTCTGGGTCGGATCCCACACGCCCACCCTGGCCTCCTCCCTCACAATAGCCAGAGATTGAATTAAGCATCCACTCATGGAACTGAGAAGAGATACGCACACACATTAATGTCAAGATGTCCAGGGTGCATCAGAGATAAATACTGTTCCTCTCTTCCCATTCCTCACACCATGCTCCGGGGAGGCCCCGTATTTGTTTCTCAGCTGTGCCAGCAGGTCTGGGAGAGGGTACCCTGGGAGAGAATGGATCAGGGTCATGTAACATATCGCTGGGTAGGGGGAGGGGAGGGGAATGGCCCATCACTCAGCAAATGACAGGTCAACAACCCCTGTCTCTTGGGTACCCTCTGTGAAAGCCCCATCACCCTGTTTCACAATAGTCTTAATCCAGCTGTCTCGATTCAAAAAAAGTTCCCGTGGCTTGTCAAAGGGGCCCATTAAAATAACTCGGGCATTGTGACTATCTGAACATTTTAAAAATGGAGGCAGCTTTAAAATAAATCACTTTGTGTCAGTCACTGGCATGTCAGCTGTTGGTGGAGGCCACATAAGCACACTCGCGTTGTTTGACACCGTGTTTTTCTTTCATCAGTTTGCAGATTTTCCCTCTCGTGGTTGCTGAGAGCTGAACCTTAGGATGTGGTGGAAAAGGCACCGGCCTGGAGTGAGCTAGTGTCAGTGGCTCAGTCACGTCCGACTCTGTGCGAGCCCATGGACTGGAGCCCGCCAGGCGCCTCTGTCCATGACAGTGTCCAGGCAAGAGTACTGGAGTGGGTAGCCATTCCCTTCTCCAGAGGATCTTCCTGACCCAGGGATCAAATTAACTAGCATATTATATGGTTCATGGCACTTCAGTTCAGTTCAGTCGCTCAGTCGTGTCCCACTCTTTGCGAACCCATGAATCACAGCACGCCAGGCCTCCCTGTGCAACACCAACTCCTGGAGTTCATCCAAACTCATGTCCATCGAGTTGGTGATGCCATCCAGCCATCTCATCCTCTGCCGTCCCCTTCTCCTCCTGCCCCCAATCCCTCCCAGCATCAGAGTCTTTTCCAATGAGTCAACTCTTAGCATGAGGTGGCCGAAGTACTGGAGTTTCAGCTTTAGCATCAGTCCTTCCAAAGAACACCCAGGGCTGATCTCCTTCAGAATGGACTGGTTGGATCTCCTTGCAGTCCCAGGGACTCTCAAGAGTCTTCTCCAACGCCACAGTTCAAAATCATCAGTTCTGCAGCACTCAGCTTTCTTTAAAGTCCAATTCTCACATCCATACATGACCACTGGAAAAACCATAGCCTTGACTAGACGGACCTTTGTTGGCAAAGTAATGTCTCTGCTTTTGAATATGCTATCTATGTTGGTCATAACTTTCCTTCCAAGAAGTAAGCGTCTTTTAATTTCATGGCTGCAATCATCATCTGCAGTGATTTTGGAGCCCCCCAAAATAAAGTCTGACACTGTTTCCACTGTTTCCCCATCTATTTCCGATGAAGTGATCAGACCGGATGCCATGATCTTCGTTTTCTGAATGTTGAGCTTTAAGCCAACTGTTTTGCTTTCCTCCTTCACTTTCATCAAGAGGCTTTTTAGCTCCTCTTCAATTTCTGCCATAAGGGTGGTGTCATCTGCATATCTGAGGTTATTGATATTTCTCCCGGCAATCTTGACTCCAGCTTGTGTTTCTTCCATTCCAGCGTTTCTCATGATGTACTCTGCATAGAAGTTAAATAAGCAGGGTAACAATATACAGCCTTGATGTACTCCTTTTCCTATTTGGAACCAGTCTGTTGTTCCATGTCCAGTTCTAACTGTTGCTTCCTGGCCTGCATACAGATTTCACAGGGGGCAGGTCAGGTGGTCTGGTATTTCCATCTCTTTCAGAATTTTCCACAGTTTATTGTGATCCACACAGTCAAAGGCTTTGGCATAGTCAAGAAAGCAGAAATAGATGTTTTNGGCAATCTTGATTCCAGCTTGTGTTTCTTCCAGTCCAGCGTTTCTCATGATGTACTCTGCATATAAGTTAAATAAGCAGGGAGACAATATACAGCCTTGACGTACTCCTTTTCCTATTTGGAACCAGTCTGTTGTTCCATGTCCAGTTCTAACTGTTGCTTCCTGACCTGCATACAGATTTCTCAAGAGGCAGGTTAGGTGGTCTGGTATTCCCATCTCTTGAAGAATTTTCCACAGTTTATGGTGATCCACACAGTCAAAGGCTTTGGCATAGTCAATAAAGCAGAAATAGATGTTTTTCAGGAACTCTCTTGCTTTTTCCATGATCCAGCAAATGTTGGCAATTTGATCTCTGGTTCCTCTGCCTTTTCTAAAACCAGCTTGAACATCAGGGAGTTCACGATTCATGTATTGCTGAAGACAGGCTTGGAGAATTTTGAGCATTACTTTACTAGCATGTGAGATGAGTGCAATTGTGTGGTAGTTTGAGCATTCTTTGGCATTGCCTTTCTTTGGAATTGGAATGAAAACTGACCTTTTCCAGTCCTGTGGCCACTGCTGAGTTTTCCAAATTTGCTGGCATATCGAGTGCAGCACTTTCACAGCATCATCTTTCAGGATTTGAAACAGCTCAACTGGAATTCCATCACCTCCACTAGCTTTGTTCACAGTGATGCTTTCTAAGGCCCACTTGACTTCACATTCTAAGATGTCTGGCTCTAGATTAGTGATCACATCATCATCATTATCTGGGTCATGAAGATCTTTTTTGTACAGTTCTTTTGTGTATTCTTGCCACCTCTTCTTAATATCTTCTGCTTCTGTTAGGTCCATACCATTTCTGTCCTTTATCAAGCCCATCTTTGCATGAAACGTTCCCTTGGTATCTCTAATTTTCTTGAAGAGATCTCTAGTCTTTCCCATTCTGTTCTTTTCCTCTATTTCTTTGCACTGATCGCTGAAGAAGGCTTTCTTATCTCTTCTTGTTATTCTTTGGAACTCTGCATTCAGATGCTTATATCTTTCCTTTTCTCCTTTGCTTTTCGGCTCCCTTCTTTTCACAGCTATTTGTAAGGCCTCCGCAGACAGCCATTTTGCTTTTTTGCATTTCTTAACAGGGAAGAAATTCAGTAGATGTTATGGGTGAGCTCCACTCACAGGCTTCTAACCAGCTCCAAGAAGATGACCTTCTTCACAGAGTTATGAGGAGGAGAATCGTTGTGGGAAAGTGTGTGTTAAACTCCCCGAATACTAGCTGTTTTTATGGGGATGATTTTGTTGTGAGGATGGCTGACGCAGGAGAGCTGTCAGAACAAAGTGGCTTGTTCTTCAAACACTTGGTCCTGCCTTTGCTTCAGGCTCTCAGAGTTCAGCGACTTACTCAGCTGTAAATAAACTGAGATGCTCTGGCTTGGCTTCCTACCCCCTCTGCCCCTCTCTCTGGCTTGAAAATGTCAACAAGGAATTGAATGAAGGGAGACAAACCAAGCGGTGGAAATGTGCTAAAGAGACTTTTACACTTGGAAACTGTCTCTAAACAGTACTGCTCAGAGGTAAACCAGTTCAAAAAAAAAAAACAAAAACTGAGTATTAACACAGTGAATCAAACAACGAAGAATCTATTGGGATGATGAGGGGTAGGCTTCTTTCCTCATTAACAAGCATGATCTCTGATGAAAGCATTTGTTTGACTCCATGGAATTCTGGAAAGAGAAGTATTAGTCGCTCAGTCTTGTCTGACACTTTGGGATGCCCATGGACTGTAGCCCACCAGGCTCCTCTGTCCATGGAATTCTCCAGGCAAGAATACTGGAGTGGGTAGCCATCCCCTTCTCTAGGGGATCTTCCCAACCCAAGGATCGAACCTGGGTCTCCTGCACTGCAGGCAGATTCTTTACTGTCTGAGCCAGTGGGACAGAGAAATAAAAGCCTCAGTGAACTGAGAGAAGGCAGCAAGTTTTGTTCTGGCTCAGACCACTTTGCTTGCTGGCAGCATGTAGGTGAACAAAAATAAAGATGATCCCACAGAAGAGTGGGATGGATCAGCTCAAACGTTGCAGGAGAATATCTGTCCTGTTCTGGAAGGAGATGATTGTAACCGCTCCAGCTCCTACCGCACCCCTAGGTCCACCTGTCATTTGATCTGATATCTTCATTCACCATGTCAACCCTCTCATCATTTCCCCTTTATCTCCTGCTCTGGGGCTTAATTCATTGGCTGACATTCTTATTCTCTTTACTAACAGGCAATCAATATTACATCATCCATTTCTGTGATTCCTCTCACATCATGAGATATATTTAAGCACATTCCACTGGGACTTGTTTTTCAGCTCCTCGATGCCTGGCAAAGTGAAGCTGTAAGACTGCTATGCAAAAGACTGAAATCTGATTGGATGGCAGCCCAGACAGCCTGTGTCCAGCAACATTCTCCTCTCCTTTCTGTGAGCTGGTGGGATCTCTGGCCGGTTACTTGTGCTTCCACCCAAGATGACCTGGAGAAGGGCATGGTAACCCACCCCAGCATTCTTGCCTGGAGAATCCCCATGGACAGAGGAGCCTTGGCAGGCTAGACTGTAGAGTTGCACAAGGTGGGATAGGACTGAGGCGACTTAGCATGCAGGCACGCACTCAAGATGAATTAAAATGAACAATGGGGGAGGGGAAATAACAAAGTAATTAGAATTGTCCATTAATTAAAAGAGCTTGATGTGGCTCTCTGACATGCAATGGATCATGTCATTGTCAACACAGGAATTTATTATCAGGAGGCCAGCGTTTGGGGTAAAAACGAAACAAGCAAAGCGAAAAGAAAAAATAGAATCACAGTACCATGGGAATTCTCCATCTTGGTCTGGGTACTGTGTATATTTTGGGTTGAATAACTCTTGGTTGTGGGGGGCGTCTTGGGCATTTTAGGGTGTTTAATTACTGACTCTTTAACTACTTGCATGTAGTCTCCACGGACTACACGCGAGGAGTACTCCCTACCCAAGCTGTGACATCCCAAAATGACTCGAGACATAATCAAATATCCCCCGAGGAGCAACTTTCCCCTGGTTAAGGACCACTAATGGTACCGTAACTAAAACATAGCCAGTGTCCCCTTTATGTCCTGCATCATCTTTTTCCCCATGACTGCTTGACAGAAGCTTGTTGTCAAGCTACAATGAGAGCATGATATTTAGACAGGAAGCTGAAGGCAGTTGGTAGTTTAAGAAAGAATAAATAGTGTGACACCTTTTCAAATCATCATGACTTAACCATGTCCTTTGGAATTCGGGGCTGTCTGCTCTGACTCTGAACATTAAGAAGAGAACATGACCTTGATGAAAGCCTAGACACTGCTTCCAATGGAAGGGTTTTCAGCTGTTTCTAGATAAAAACTGACCTTTAAGATAAATTTCTCTTCCAGAATTTTTTTTTTCTTCATGAATTAGTTCTCTTTGCCTTGCCTTTCACTACAGCCAAATGGTACTTAATGGATCTTTGAAATTTAATATCATATCCTATGTTGCTAGACTTTCTGAAGCTTAATAAGAATCCTTTGAAATGATTTTGAAATAGAATTTGAAGGGAGAATAGGCTTTATTTTTGTTTGTGTTGAGCGTTTTCTCTGCTATTTTAGTGGATGAGCAATCTGATAGGCTTTCCTCTCTCCCTTTCCTCCTCTTTTTCTTCATGAAGGATGATGGAATTAATAATGTTACAGAACTTTACATGCACTTAGCAATTTATCAACCATAACCAGCTAATCCACAGGAACACGGCAGGAGGAAGGCTTGTTATTGGATACACAGGGATGATTCCCAGATCTTTCATTTTCACTTCCGTAAACAGACCCATAGTTCCCGGCACTCCAAGGCTCTCAGTACACCTCTCTTGAATAAATGATCTTTTCGAGTATTATGACAAATGGTTCCTATTTTTTTTTATTAGCTGACTCAAAAAAACTCCATGCTGACCTGCAATATTTACACTAGCCCTGTTTCCTCCTCTTAAGTTAGGGCTGGACATGGAGTAGGGACCTCAGAATCATTTCTTGAAGGGAGCATAATGTGAGCTTCTGCTCTGACCACTAGCCCCTTCACCAGTACCAAGGATTCTCACATGTGTTTTATTTACAAGAACCTTGCACTATAGAGGGCTGAAAAGATTAAAAAACCAAAACACAGTTGACTTAATATTTTTGAACTTTTTCTTTTATATTGGGGCATAGCCAATTAACAACGTTGTGATAGTTTCAGGTGGAGAGCAAAGGGACTCAGTCATACATATACATGTATCCATTCTCCCGGGAAAAAGATGTTGATACTTCGCTTCACAAGTGCAGAAGCAGCCCAGTTGCCTTTATTCATAAGCAAGGGCACGTCAAAGCTGAAATTTATTAGAGCTTAAACATAACTATTCAAAGAGAGAGACCAGGTCTCTATTCTGTTGTGGTTTCAAACTCGATTATCAGCATTTTCTCTGATTTTAACATCATTTTGTAATCTTTCGTCTGATTTACTAGCCCACAAGGAAGCTTATAATGATTATTTTAACCAGATTGAATGCTCCAAGAGGGCAGAAATCATTGTGTCTGATTTGCTAGTATAGGGCCTGGCACAAAGAAGGCAATCAATAAAGTTTTGTTAAATAAATTTGTTAAAAGAATTTGTGTATTGACAAAACTCTAAGAACTTCCATATCAAGAAAGAGGTAACCTGGAGAGCAGATACAAATAGTAAGGCCCTGGAAGGCATGTTGCTTGCTTTTTATGAATATAAATAAAGTGTCAGCCTGGCTTCTTCCTCTCTCTCGGGTGAGTCTGATTAGTTTAAGATGGGCATTTTGAATTACTCTCACTTCAGGAGCACCAACGAATTTATTTTTCCCGTGAGTAAAGCTGAGGATGAATCATGGACCTTGATAACTCCATGAGACTCTGAGGAACCAAAGCATCATTAATCTTTCTTCTCTTTTAAATTCAGCACACACATCCTAAGATACACATGTAAATTGTGCTTAGTTTTGTGGATATGCTTTCCTTATCCCTGTCACCTCACCTGGGTCTTGGAGCTGGTGGCTTGGAAACTCTTTGATGTTCCTGAGAGTGGAACTAAATCCCTGATGTAGGAAGAGCCCCCCTGAGGCTGACACCTCCCTCCTCCACACTCTGGGCCTTCACAATTGGATGATGGGATTCAGCACCTCCTTCCTGTCAAGACTGTCTCTACTCATGGTGAGAAGCGGGGGAAGGATAGAAAGACTACAGCTCTGGCTGTTGCCATCAAGCCAGGAGGAAAATCAGGGGGGGCATTGCCTGCCCTGTCATCCAGACCCTTCCCTGAGTCTGTCTCCTCCTGGTTTGGGCTGGGAGGTGGTGTCCTTCCTCTGGCCATCCTATTCCTCGCCCAGGTCCCAGTTTTCTAAAGTCTGGGAAGCAAATTTCTGTGAAGAGACCACTTACAGTGAAAAGAAATTGTTGGCAATTACTGCCAATTATTGGTAAAATCCCAGTGACCAAGTCCTAGATGCCCTATTCTAGCTGACCAATGTCTTGTGGATTCAGTATAAACCACAGGCCTCTAAATGAAAGCTCTTTGAACTTCTTAAAATGTTGAACCCATTGAAATGTGGGACCCACTTTTCCTTGTAAATTAAGACTGAGTATCTATAAAATTGTGTGGGGACTTCCCTGGTGATCTAATGGTTACAACTATGAGATTTCATTGCAGAGGACACAGGTTCGGTCCCTGATCACTGAACTAAGATCCTGCATGCCTCACAATGTAGCCAAAAATAAGTAAATAAATAAAATGAGAGCTTTACCTTAAAAATGAAATAGCTGTGTGGCTCCTCTAAAACGGTTGCTCGCAACCATGGGCAATATTCCCCCCAGGGACATTTAATAAAGTCTGGAGAACTTTTTGATGGTCACAGCCAAAACAGTGGGTGAACTACGGGTGTAGATAGATAGAAACCAAGAATGCTGCTAAATACCTCATACTGTGAATCTCATCTCCCAAAAGATGAGCAAAGGACAACAAAAAGGCCCACGGAGGTCAGAGTTTGTTTAGGTGTGCTGAATGAAGTGTTTTCAACGTTAATAAGTTCAAAGAGCTTTCACTTACAGGCCTGTGGTTTATACTGAATCCACAAGGTGGTCGGTCAGCTAGAATAGGGCATCTGGGAGTTGGTCACTGGGATTTTGCCAATAATTGTAGCATGAGACCCGGCACATGGGGTGCTTCATAAATATTTACTGAACTAAGTACCATGTTGGGATATTGTGTCTCTTTTAAGAGGTGACTAGGTTCGTTAACTTGTGAGATGGGAACAAATGTGATGTCAAAAGAGTTAAAGGTAGGGCAGAGCCAGGAGGCCAGTGAGGCCGTGGGACTTCTTGGGCTGGCTGTCCAGTAGGGTTTGAAGGATTTGAGGACCAGCGCTTCAGCCACCTGAAGAAGCTACCCCTGAGATGATAATGAGGTCAAGATCCCAATGCACACAGGAGTGGCCCCAACACACTCCCGTCCTTTGCTCTGTGGAGAGCTTCATGGGCCAAGGATTCGGCACCTTCAGTGGCTCTGGGGGAGCTTGTGAGAAGGTGAGTCATCAATGCTTCGGGAGCCAAGTGCTGAAGATGAAAACCCGTCTGGATGGGGCCTTTTTGATATTCTAAAAAGTTTTTCTCTTCCAACCTCTCTCCTCACTGTTTACACGTTAGTTTTACTGTTGTTGGTTCTGATATATCAAGAATCGCAGAGTCGGACACGACTGAGCGACTGAACTGAACTGATTATAAAATCGTCAACCGCTCCCTGTATTTTCCCAAACTAAGTCCAGACTTTTTGCTCATAGAGTGTACAGAGCTCTCAGTATTCTGACACCGCTGCCCCTTTTCTCGTCATTATTTTTTCTCATTATCTTCTCTTCTTTGATCCTTTTTCCCCTTTCCATTCTATCATGAACTGTAGCCCGCCAGGCTCTTCTGTCCATGGAATTTTCCAGGCAAGAATACTGGAGTGAGTGTCATTTCCTTTGCCAGGGGATCTTCCCGACCCAGGGATTGAACCCGTGTCTCCTGCATTGGCAGGCTGATTCTTTACCACTGAGCCACCAGGAAAGCTCTACACATGCCCAAATTTTCAGGCAAACTGGACTATTTGCTTTTTCATGATCAAGTCTCTGAATTCTCTCCTCAGGGCCATCGCCCTAGGGTAGACAGTGTCATCTGCTGGCCACCACGTTGTCCTCTCCGTGGCTGACCTTGGGTGGTCCTGCATCTTTCTCCATTCACAGTGTTCGTTTTCCAGGGGTCCTTCTGCTCCCATAAATATGTAAATCATTCAACACTAATGGAGTCAGAAACCCAGAATAAATACCTACTTCCTATCTACTGCTTGCATAGGGGATGTGTGTGAATTAAAGAGATAATGCTGTCTGCAAAGTGCTTTCATCTCCCCAGAAAGAGCTGTATTCCTTCAAAGCATTATTCAGATTTCACGTTGGCACCCACATGTGCTTAGCATAGAAAGGAAGACCCAGCCTGCTGACAGCAGGGGCCTCGGTGCTTTGCTTAACTGTGGTCTGAGCTGAGGTAGATATTTATGTCATTGCATATGCTCTTGAGTTTCTTATTTACTTCAGATTCCAGTTTTAAGTTTAATGGAAGGCTTTCTCTGTCATGCTGCTATCTCATGGCAGACACATTTCCATCTACAGGAGGTAGAGACTTTGAGGGTGCTAATGAAATTCCACTTTTATGAAGGGTTTGATTGATATATCATTACCCTTTTCCGTTATGGAAATACACTTTCTTTTTAATATGGTGAAGATACGTTAGGAAACTTCAGTCCTCAAATAGAAAGTGTGATAGTATAGGTGGACCAGTTTATAATATGATCAAGAATTTGAGTGGCTTTGTTCATCAAATGCAAGAACAAGAGAAGTAGAATGAAAATTTCTCAAAAATGAGAGCACAATTAAAAGGAAACTTTATTCTATGCACAGAGTCCTTGCTTATCTGGATGTCACAGCCTGGGATTTAAAAAAAAAGTAGGAAAGAGGAGGGTTTGTCACAAGAGCAATAGAAACAGTATTCTGGGGGCTTCCCTAGTGGTCCAGTGGTTAAGACTTCCCCTTCCAATGCAGGGGGTGCAGGTTTGATCCCTGGTTGGGGAGCTAAGATCCCATATGCCTCACAGCCAAAAATATATATAAAAAGGAAACAATATTGTAACAAATTTAATAAATACTTTAACAAATGGTCCTCATTTAAAAAAGAAAATCTTTGAATACAAAACCAAACACAAAAACCCCAACAACAGAAAAATCAATATTCTGCTGGCAATGCCCACCACCCAGTTTGGGATTCTCTAAATATTTTTGAAGCTCCCTTTCCAACCCCTTTCCTACTGCTGAGAGCTTTAGGGTCTATCTTTTGTGTGATCCTAGACCCAGTTCTTAGAGATACCATGTTGCATTCTTCATTTCTCCCATGACCTGCAAAGGGCTACTGAAGCCTCTCATGGCCGGAGAGGCCTGCCCATGTGGGCCACCAGTCCCCAAGTTGTGGCCACAGATATCTGTCCAGAGAGCTCTAACTGTCGTGGCTAACCTTGACCCTCCTGTGTTGTACCAGATTTTGTGCTAAAACACTTGTAAGAATCCTTTTCCCTAGTTAGGCATTACTCAATGACTTGCATAACAAAACAGTGATTTTTTGTACCCCCAATTAGAGAGGTTTGTGTTTTTGGCTACTGTTCTTGCTTGCTTTTTGACCGTTTTTGAAAGCAGCCCTTCATTTCAATCCCCTCATCAGAAAATTCAGGATGGGTTTTGCTTCCGTTACAGCTGTAGTAAGACACTGCTATACCAAAATGTTTCGTGTTTCCTCTATCCTGGGCATTGTTATTAGAACAAACTTATGCGCCTTAATTGTCTTTGTCTTAGGATGAATTATTTCCCAGAAAGCCATAAGACTTGTTATGCAAATAGATACACAGTAGATTGGCCCTGCCAGGCTTATCTTGATATATTAAGCTGAACAAGGAGTAGGACTAATCTGGGACTCATATTACATACAGAAGACAGCAATCCATGGATCTTTTGGTTCCAGGCAGAACGTAGGGTTAAAGCACCAAGTCCTGAGGTTTATTAGTTTTAATTAGAACTTGTTTGATCAACAGGGACCCCCTTGAGTTCACAAACCCAATAGCCGATGTTACTGACACAAGTCCCGAGGAGAGCTGGAATTCTGGGGAGCTTCCCTTTGGCGGCCTCTGCGCCCAGAAACTGTGCCTTCTGTCTCTTACAGGCTGCATGTTCTCCTTTCCACTTTTACAATCTCCGCTCCCTTTTGCTCTCTGTTTATCAAATGGCCAGCAGCCCAGATTAATGTATTTTCCACAAGTCCAGCTAAATATAGCCCCTGTCAATGATAACGTTCTTGAAAGAGACTGTGATTAGGCACCAGCTGGCCATTAGAAGGACTGGTTTGGGTTTGGGTGTCCACTCTGCTTGGGTCAGAAGTTTCTGTTGTTCAGCCGTTTTGTCATGCTCGAATCTTTGTGACCCCATGGATGGCAACACGCCAGGCTTCCCTATCCTTCACTATCTCCTGGAGTTTGCTCAAACTCATGTCCATTGAGTTGGTGATGCCATCCAACCATCTCAATCTCTGTTATCCCCTTCTCCTCCTGCCCTCAATCATTCCCATCATCAGGGTCTTCTCCAATGATTCAGCTCTATGCAGCAGGTGGCNTCCTTCACTATCTCCTGGAGTTTGCTCAAACTCATGTCCATTGAGTTGGTGATGCCATCCAACCATCTCAATCTCTGTTATCCCCTTCTCCTCCTGCCCTCAATCATTCCCATCATCAGGGTCTTCTCCAATGATTCAGCTCTATGCAGCAGGTGGCCAAAGTATTGGAGCTTCAGCTGCAGCATCAGTCTTTCCAATGAATATTCAGAACTGATTTGCTTAGGATTGACTGGTTTGATCTCCTTGCTCTCCAAGGGACTCTCAAGAGTCTTCTCCAACACTACAGTTTGAAAGTATCAATTTTTCGACACACAGCAGAAATTTCTGAGGGTATGTCATATATATAGACATTGCTTCCCCCAACCCCTCCAAATAGGAATTTGAGAATGAAGCCATGGGAAGGATGATTACTATACTGTGGAAGGGCCAGGCTTGTGCTACAAAGTGTTTTCCAAAGCAGATACTCAATAAAGGATTATAGAAAGAATGGTGAATCAAAGGTTCCCTGTGCTCTTGGACCCTAGGACCCAGATGGAAATTAGCTGTGTTAAAATCAGATTTAATTTCCTGTGGGGCAAGAACACACCACTAAAGTTTTCACATTAGGAAGGATTTCAGTGAAATCCTTCCTAATGACAAACTTAAAAAATAGTAAGGTGGCTAAGGGTACAACCCACTCCTGCCAATACTGGGTTAATAGATTTTCAGGCAGAATCTTCTAATCCTTCTGGATATAGTTTCTTTCTCAAGAGGGTTTAGGCACTGGAGGAATAAATAACGCTGAGAAACTTCGGGTTCTCTTCAGCTGGTGCTCTAGCTGCACTGCCTTTTAAAAGCCACTGTGATTAACAGCTTTGAAATGTTTTTAATGAGCATTTCAGTCTGGGTTTACATATCCTTCAAAGAGTTAAGATTTTACCCAGGAGGTTTCGGAACTGAATTAGCATGTGTGTTTATTATTGCTTGAATCTGTAGCAGCAGACTTGCTGAGTTTTTAGCTGAGAGGCAGGCGGCTGTTAGGCTTAGGGCTTTGAGGGGTTTGATTTGATCAGGGCCCTAGGATGGTAGCTCTAAGGAGAGTAGTGCGAGCTGTTGGTCCAAATAGGAGGCATGACTTTAACACCTGCTCAGATTCACAGCATAGGCACTGAGCATCCTACAGTGGGTTGACGTAGAGATAGAAGTTGTGGGAGCTTGGGTGGGGGAATCTGATGTATGACAGAAAGGTGCTTTTATCTCTGATGGACATTTCTCTTTTTTTGGAAGGTCAATAGCTTTTTATTTGCAATTTTTTAATTGGAACATAATTGCTTTACGATCTTGTGTTACTTTCTGCCATATGACAATGTGAATCAGCTGTAAGTACACATATATCTCCTGTCTCTTGAGCCTCTCTCCCACTCCCTATCCCACCCTTTGAGGTTCTCTCTCATATTAAAGCAGTAGTCCGTGTTCTTTTATTAATTTTACTTTAGAAATACCTATGTGGTGTTTGCTGTATGCTAGATATTGAACTAAATGTTTAGAAACTTTGATTCATTTCATCCCCATGACTAATTCATGCTGCTGCTGCTAAGTCGTTTCAGTTGTGTCTGACTCTGTGCGACCCCATAGATGGCAGCCCACCAGGCTCCTCTGTCCCTGGGATTCTCCAGGCAAGAATACTGGAGTGGGTTGCCATTTCCTTCTCCAACTAACTCATGAGATAGAAACAATTATGATTATTTTACAGATGAAGAAAGTGAGGTTCTGAGTGGTTAAAGAACATGCTCAAGGTTACCCTGCCAGTTAGGGATGGAGTTAGGATTTGAAACCAGACAGCCTGCTCTAGCGTATAGGTTCTCACTGCCTATGCTAGGTGTAATGACTCTCATGGAATTACTAACATCTTAATCAGGCTAAACTTATCATGAACCTTTTCAGTGTCAGCCAGAATACTCAGGAGTGCATGGGTGGGTAGAAATATGAAAGCTGTGGGTCTTGACTGAAAAGTAATAAGGATCCAAGGAGGGGAGAGTAATACAGAGAATTAGGGAAGAAACATTCAAGGAGGGGAATTGAGAAACGCCATAGATAAGATTTATTCTCCTCACAATTTCACTGTGAACAAGCTCCTCACCCCCTAACATTTTTACAAGAAAGTTTAACATACATATATACCAAAAGAACCCTCCCTAGAGGGAAGCTTTGTAACACAGCCCATTAGCCACCATTAGTCCAGCGTTCCCTCCACTGGACTACAGTGCTTGTATAATATGATACATTTTGAAATATAAACTTAGGCTTATTCCCCTTGTGTATATCTCTGTATACTTTACCCTTCCTTCATTCAGTTGGTGGCATGTCTTGCCTTGAAGAAGAGTTAATACAGGAAAAACAGAGGGAAAGAGAGAAAATATATTTGAGTTTCAAGAGCAAAGACATTTTAAAACACCTTTATTGACAGAAAGAAAGTTAGTCGCTCAGTCATGTCCGACTCTTTGTTAATCCCATAGACTTCAGCCCATCAGGTTCTTCTGTCCATGGAATTTTCTGCAGGCAAGAATACTAGAGTGGGTTGCCATTCCCTTCTCCAGGGGATCTTCCTGATCCAGGGATCAAACCCTGATCTCCTGCATTGCAGGCAGTTTCTTTGCAGTCTGAGGCATCAGAGAAGCCGTTATTGACATAAACCATACATATTTAAAGTGCATAATNCAGGCAAGAATACTAGAGTGGGTTGCCATTCCCTTCTCCAGGGGATCTTCCTGATCCAGGGATCAAACCCTGATCTCCTGCATTGCAGGCAGTTTCTTTGCAGTCTGAGGCATCAGAGAAGCCGTTATTGACATAAACCATACATATTTAAAGTGCATAATGAGTTCTGACATACGCACCCAAAAAACCATCATCACGATCAAAGTTGTAAACATATCCATCACCCCAAAGTTGCTCTGTGCTTTTTTGTAATCCTCCCTACCTTGTTTTCCTAGACAGCCCTGATCTGCTTTCTGCCACTATAGATTAGCTTGCAGGTTTTCAAGAATTTTATGTAAATAAAATCATACAGTACTTTGTCTAGCTCTGTTTTCCCTCTATTTCACTGAGCATAATTATTTTGAGAATCATCCAGGTTATTGTATCAGTAGAACATTTGTTTTCATTGCTTAGCAGTAATTCTCAGCATAATTGTATGACTATACCATGGTGTGTTCATTCACCTGTTGATGAACGATTACATTGCTTTCAGGTCTTAGCTAGTAAAAAAAGGCTTCCATAAACATTGGTGTACAAGTCTTTGTATGGACACATGCTTTTATTTCTTTGGGTCAATACATAGGAGTAGAATGAGTCACACCGTAGGTGCATGGTTCATTATCTATGCAACTGTTGAACTGTTTTCTAAGGAATTTGCCCATTTTATATTACCACCAGCAGTGTGTGAGAGTCATAATTGTTCCCTTGCCAACACACAGTAAGTCAGTCTTTTAACTGCGCACACGGTAATAGGTATATATTGGTATCTGATTATGGTTTTATTTGCATATCCCTAATGATTAATGGTGTTGAGCATCCTTTCTTGTTTTTACTTGCCATCTTTTTTGCTGAAGTGCCTAGTCAATATTTTTGCCCATTAAAAATGATTATTTTTGAAACCTACTTGATTTATCTTTTTGAATAAAAGTAGGTTTTTTTTGAAACCTACTTTATTTATTTTCCATTTAGTATTTTCAGACTGTGATTGACTCATGGGTAACTGATTGAGTACTGAGAATTCTTTAAATATTATGGACACAAGCCTTTTATCATCTATTCAGTTAGCAAGGGTGGGAGGGAGGCTCAAGAGGTAGGGGATCTATGTATACATATACCTGATTCTTGTGGTTGTACAGCAGAAACCAACACAACATTGTCAAGTAATTAGACTCCAATAAAAATAAATAAACAAATAAAATTAGCAAATATTTTCTCCTAGCTTGTGGATTGGCTAACTTTTCATCCTTTTAAAAATGTCTTTTGAAGAGCAGAATTTCTTAAATTTAATTAAATCTTACATATCGGTTCCTTCCTTTATGGACAGTGGTTTTGCTCATGTTCAGTTGATCAGTCATGTTCTACTCTTTGGAACCCTTTGAACTATAGCCTGCCAGGCTCCTCTGTCCATGGGATTCTTCGGGCAAGAATATGGGAGTGGGTTGCCATTCCCTACTCCAAAGGATCTCCACAACCCAGGGATCGAACCCTGTCTCTTGCACTGCAGGCAGATTCTTTACCTCTGAGCCACCGGGAAAGCCTGGATAGTGCTTTTAGTACTATATTAAGAAATTTCTGCCAACTCAAGGTCACAAAGATTTTCTTCAATGTTTTCTTCGAGAAGTTTAATAATTTTAGGCTTTACATTTAAATCTATGATCCATTTTAAGTTAATTTTTAAATTTAGTGAAAAGTATAAATTGAAGTTTATTTATTTGCCTATGGATATCCAATTGCTCTATTACTCATTTTGGAAAAGACTATCCTTTCTCCACTGAATTAACTTTGTCAAAAATTATTTATTCCTGTGTAGTACATCTATTTTGTTCCATTGTTCTGTTTGTCTATATTTTCACCAATATTGTAATGCCTTGATATCTGTAGATGTGTGTAAGTCTTGAAATAAGGTGCTATAAGCTCTTTATCTTTACTTTTCTTTAAAAATTTGTATTGTTTTATTATTCCAGATTCTTTGTGTGTGTTCCATATGAGTTTTAGAATCAGCTTGTCAATTATTACCAAAAAATTTTTCTGGATTTTTGACTGAGGTTGTATTGAATCTATAGATGAATTTAAGAAGAATAAGCATTTTAACAATATGTCTTCTGACTCAAGAACAAGGTAAATCTCTTCCTTTTTTAAGTTTATATTTAATAATCAATGAGAAATATTTTATTTGTGTAAGACCATCACATCTTTTGTCAGATTTATCCCTTAGTATCACGTATTTTTAGTGTTTTGTAAATGATATTCTTAAAATTTCAGTTCATGATGGTCATTGCTAAGGCAGAAATAGTTCTTTTTGTATACTTATCGTATCTGGTAACCCTAAGCTCATTTACGAGATTTTACATAGCCAATCATGTCAGTTATGAATAAAGATAGTTTTATTTTCCTTTCCAATATGAATGCCTTTTATTCCTCTTTTGGGCCTTATTTTATTGTCTATAATTTCTAACACAATGTTGAATAAAGTGGCAAGAACAGACTTCTTGTCTTGATCCTGAGCTCAGGGGAAAGCATTCAGTTAGGTATGATATTAATTATAGGTTTCTTAAAACCATCCTTTATCAGGCTGAAGAAATGGCCTTCGCTTCAAAGTTAGCAGAGATTTTTCTTTTCAGGGATGGAATTGGATTTTTTTCTTGGACGTGGGGTTTGTTGAAATTCTGGGATGGGTGAGTTTTTTGTATTCATCAAATTTTCACTATTTAATCAAATATTTTTTTTTTTGTCCCTATCATTCTCTCATCTCCTTTGGAAACTCCAATTTCACATATACTGGGGTGCCTGAAGTTATCCACAAGTTCCTGATTTTTGCTTCATTCCTTTCTGGTTTTTTTTTCTTCCTTATGCTTCCTATTTAGATAGGTTCTATTACTATATCTTCAGTTCACTAAGCTTTATGTCTGTAATGGCCGCACATCACTGCTGAGTCTCTCAGTGATGTCTGACTCTTTGTGACCCCATGGACTATATAGCCCATCAGACTTCTCCAGGGGATCTTCCCGATCCAAGGATAGAACTTGAGTCTCATATCCTCTGCATTGCAGGCAGATTCTTTACCGACTGATCCATCGGGGAAGCCAAATGGCTAATCTGCCAATAATTTTATCCAGTGTATTTTTCATGTCAGACATTATAATTTTCATCTCTGGAAACTTTGTCTTTTTTATGTCTTCCAGGTTTCCACTTAATGGCTACCCACTCCAGTATCCTTGCCTGGAGAATTTGATGGACAGAGGAGTCTGGTGGACTATAGTCTATGAGGTCGCAAAGAGTCTGACACAACTGAGCGACTAACACATACACAGAGTTTCAAATAGTTGAGTTTAAGAAAAACAGACGATTTGTTTTGTACCTCTGTTTGTGAACTAAAATTTTTACCCATTACACGTTTAGTCTCTGGTCAAATTCTCACAGCAATGCAATCATGATGCTTGTTTGGGTTTGATTGCTAAACAATTGACTGAGTTTTACATGACTATATCAAAATGTAATAAGGATTGCTGAGTGTATGTCGGAAGAATTTTACAGCATACATTTTCCTTACCCAACAGAGTAAGTTAAACCTGAAAAGTATAAGTGCCTCCTTCATGAAAAAGCATAAGTGGATCCTTCAAGAAAGTTACTTCTTATAGGGTAACAAAGTTGGCTTAGTATAACAGAGTTCAGGCCTTTTATTACAGACTTTTGGAATTTCATCCCAATTAAAAAAATATGAATGTGAACAGTGAATAATGAGGATCTTCTCCATGTTTACTATTGAGTCCTACATTTTTCAGAGCATTCATCTTGAGGAGTTAGGCTCTTACTTAAAAAATGATAGCTTTGCTTAAAATATTTGCAGAATTCATCTTCTGGAATCTTCTTCAGAGGCTACAGCCCATTCTATTGAATCTTCAAATTAATGACTCATCTTTAGTCTCCGGGCAAAGATTTGATTTCTTTGGTAGCAGTCAAAGTCATTTAGAGTTAAGTCTGATGAATAAAGAGGAGAGCCAAATTTGGTAATACCATTGCAGTCAGAAATGAAATGTGACGAAAAAGAGATGAGACTGAATCTTCTTGGTAAAGATTAAGAAAACGAACAGATACTCCAATAATCATTTTTTAAAACTGAGGTAACCTTTCTTGAAACAAACCTGATAAGGAATTTTAAGCAAACAAAACCAATAATAGCAGCGGTGCTCTGGTTAAGGTTCTGTGTGGAGCCTGTGCCTCTTTTCTGAGAGCCTCCTGCATTCTTGGGACACCCTTGACACTCCACACAAGAGTACAGCTAAAGTGGGGGAAGGAGAGGGTGAGCTGAATGAAGAAAGTAGCATTGGCATGTATACAATACCATGTGTAAAACAGACAGCTAGTGAGAAGTTGCTGTATAACTCAGGGAGCCCAGCCTGGTGCTCTGTGATGGGGTGTGATGAAGGGAAAGGAGAGAGGCTCTAGAGGGAGGGGGTAAATATATAATTATGACTGATTCTAGTTGTTATGTGGCAGAAATGAACACAACTTTGTAAAGCAATTTTCCTCCTATTAAAAAATAAATTAAAAAAAGAGTACAGTTAGAAAATCATTGCTTGAAATGATGGCATGTTGGAGATAAAAATCTAAAAAATAGCTTCAGGCAGGTCACCTACAGCCATGTCAAATAGGGAATGGCTATTATGAAAGACCTTTCTGAATCAGGAGTAGAAAGAGATACAAGGTGTGACTTCTAAGAAATAACTGAGTTGTTTGCTGTAATTATAACAGAAAGAAGGCTTTCAAGAGAGCTATCCAGAACAACTAAGCTCACCACACTTTGCTAATACAGACTGCATCTGCAGGCTCCTAATCTTCACAGGTGATGCCCCTTACCTCTTTTCTGCCCTCCTCCACTCCTGTCACCATCAGCCTAATAGTAGACTCTGGAACCCTCTGTTCTAATCACTCAGTTCAAAGGCTTGGTACGGATTCAGTTTTGCTTCTTGTCCTACTACTTTATTTTATTTTATGATATTTATTTATTTGTCTATGCCAGATCTTAGTAGTGCCATGTGGGGTCTAGTTCTCTGACCAAGGACTGAACCAGGCCCCTCTGCATTGGGAGCATGCAGCCAGCCACTGAACCACCAGGGAAGTCCTCCTGGTGGGGGGACAACTACTACTCTTGGACAACTCATTTTCACTATGACCCAATGTAGGCCAGGATTAGATGAAGATCAGAATCTCTGCCCTCCAGTTGCAGTCTTCTATAACATAACTATAACCTGATGCAAAGAGCTGACTTATTGGAAAAGATTGATGCTAGAAAAGATTGAGGGCAGGAAGAATAGGGGGTGACAGAGGATGAGATGGTTGGGTGACAGCATCAACTTGATGGACATGAGTCTGAGCAAACTCGGGGAGATAGTGAAGGACAGGGAAGCCTGGTGTGTTGCCATGCATCGGGTCACAAAGAGTAGGACACAACTGAGTGACTGAACAACAAATAATATGATTGTCTCTGTGTAGACCTCTGATCTTATCTGTTTGGCCCCAGTTTTTGTAGATTTTGTGGCAGAAGTTTCCATGTTATGTCTTACATGAAAGTTAAGTTTTTCCTTCTATACTTTATGTTATTGAGGGAATGCTCCCCCATGATTTAATTTCTATAGTTTCCCTGCTGCTGCTGTTTATTTGTTCAGTGGTGTCCAACTCTTTGCTACCCTATGGACTGTATGTAGCCTGTCAGGCTCCTCTGTTCTCAGGATTTCCTGGGCAAGAATACTGGAGTGATAGACATCTCAAAACTCACTACTGAACACTTCATTGAGCTCCAGAGAGAGGAAATCCAGCTCCACCCACCAGAACACTGACGTAAGCTTCCCCAACCAGGAAACCTTGACAAGCCACTCGTCCAACCCCACCCACAGGGAGGAACCTCCACAATAAAGAGGAACCACAAACTGCCAGAATACAGAAAGGCCACCCCAAACACAGCAATCTAAACAAGATGAAAAGGCAGAGAAATACTCAGCAGGTAAAGGAACATGATAAATTCCCACCAAACCAAACAAAAGAGGAGGAGATAGGGAGTCTACCTGCAAAAGAATTCAGAATAATGATAGTAAAAATGATCCAAAATCTTGAAAACAAAATGGAGTTACAGATAAATAGTCTGGAGACAAGGATTGAGAAGATGCAAGAAATGTTTAACAAGGACCTAGAAGAAATAAAAAAGAGTCAATCAATACTGAATAAGGCAATAAATGAGATTAAAGACACTCTGGAGGGAACCAACAGTAGAATAACTGAGGCAGAAGATAAGATAAGTGAGGTAGAAGATAGAATGGTGGAAATAAATGAAGCAGGGATGAGAAAAGAAAAAAGAATGAAAAGAAATGAGGACACCCTCAGAGACCTCTGGGACAATGTCAAATGCCCCAACATTCAAATCATACGAGTCCCAGAAGTAGAAGACAAAAAGAAAGACCATGAAAAAATACTTGAGATAATAGTTGAAAATTTCCCTAAAATGGGGAAGGAAATAGTCACCCAAATCCAAGAAACCCAAAGAGGCCCAAACAGGATAAACTCAAGGCAAAACACCCCAAGACACATATTAATCAAATTAACAAAGATCAAACACAAAGAACAAATATTAAAGGCAGTAAGGGGAAAGCAACAAATAACACACAAGGGGATTCCCATAAGGATAACAGCTGATCTTTCAATAGAAACTCTTCAGGCCAGAAGGGAATGGCAGGGCATATTTAAAGTAATGAAAGAGGAAAAAATAACCCAGATTACTGTACCTAACAGGGATCTCATTAAAATATGAAGGAGAAGTCAAAAGCTTTACAGACAAGCAAAAGCTGAGAGAATTCAGCACCACCAAACCAGCTCTTCAACAAATGGTAAAGGATCTTCTCTAGACAGGAAACAGAGAAGGTGTATAAACTTGAACCCAAAACAACAAAGTAAATGGCAACGGGATCATACTTATCAGTAATTACCTTAAATGTAAATGGGTTGAATGCCCCAACCAAAAGACAAAGATTGGCTGAATGGATACAAAAAGAAGACCCTTATATATGGTGTCTACAAGAGACCCACCTCAAAACAAGGGACACATACAGACTGAAAGTAAAGGGCTGGAAAAAGATATTTCATGCAAATAGAAACCAAAAGAAAGCAGGAATAGCAATACTCAGATCAGATCAAATAGACTTTGAAAAAAAGGCAGTGAAAAGAGACAAAGAAGGACACTACATAATGATCAAAGGATCACTCCAAGAAGAAGATATAACAATTATAAATATATATGCACCCAACATAAGAGTACTGCAATATGTAAGGCAAATGCTAACAAGTATGAAAGGGAAAATTAACAATAACACAATAATAGTGGGAGACTTTAATACCCCACTCACACCTATGGATAGATCGACTAAACAGAAAATTAGCAAAGAAACACAAACTTTAAAGGATACAATAGACCAGTTAGACCTAATTGATATCTATAGGACATTTCACCCCAAAACAATGAATTTCACCTTTTTCTCAAGTGCTCACGGAACCTTCTCCAGGATAGATCACATCCTGGGACATAAATCTAACCTTGATAAATTCAAAAAAATCGAAATCATTCCAAGCATCTTTTCTGACCATAATGCATTAAGATTAGATCTCAATTACAGGAGAAAAACTATTAAAAATTCCAACATTTGGAGGCTGAACAATACGCTTCTGAATAACCAACAAATCACAGAAGAAATCAAAAAAGAAATCAAAATGTGCATAGAAATGAATGAAAATGAAAACACAACAACCCAAAACCTGTGGGACACTATAAAAGCAGTGCTAAGAGGAAAGTTCATAGCAATACAGGCATACCTCAGGAAACAAGAAAAAAGTCAAATAAATAACCTAACTCTACACCTAAAGCAACTAGAAAAGGAAGAAATGGAGAACCCCAGAGTTAGTAGAAGGAAAGAAATCTTAAAAATTAGGGCAGAAATAAATGCAAAAGAAACAAAAGAGACCATAGCAAAAATCAACAAAGCCAAAAGCTGGTTTTTTGAAAAGATAAATAAAATTGACAAACCATTAGCCAGACTCATCAAGAAACAAAGGGAGAAAAATCAAATCAATAAAATCAGAAATGAAAATGGAGAGATCACAACAGACAACACAGAAATACAAAGAATCATAAGAGACTACTATCAGCAATTATATGCCAATAAATTGGACAACGTGGAAGAAATGGACAAATTCTTAGAAAAATACAACTTTCCAAAACTGAACCAGGAAGAAATAGAAAATCTTAACAGACCCATCACAAGCACGGAAATTGAAACTGTAATCAGAAATCTTCCAGCAAACAAAAGCCCAGGTCCAGACGGCTTCACAGCTGAATTCTACCAAAAATTTCGAGAAGAGCTAACACCTATCCTACTCAAACTCTTCCAGAAAATTGCAGAGGAAGGTAAACTTCCAAACTCATTCTATGAGGCCACCATCACCCTAATACCAAAACCTGACAAAGATGCCACAAAAAAAGAAAACTACAGGCCAATATCACTGATGAACATAGATGCAAAAATCCTCAACAAAATTCTAGCAATCAGAATCCAACAACACATTAAAAAGATCATACACCATGACCAAGTAGGCTTTATCCCAGGAATGCAAGGATTCTTCAATATTCGCAAATCAATCAATGTAATTCACCACATTAACAAATTGAAAAATAAATGCCATATGATTATCTCAATAGATGCAGAGAAGGCCTTTGATAAAATTCAACATCCATTTATGATAAAAACTCTCCAGAAAGCAGGAATAGAAGGAACATACCTCAACATAATAAAAGCTATATATGACAAACCCACAGCAAACATTATCCTCAATGGTGAAAAATTGAAAGCATTTCCCCTAAAGTCAGGAACAAGACAAGGATGTCCACTTTCACCGCTACTATTCAACATAGTTCTGGAAGTTTTGGCCACAGCAATCAGAGCAGAAAAAGAAATAAAAGGAATCCAAATTGGAAAAGAAGAAGTAAAACTCTCACTGTTTGCAGATGACATGATCCTCTACATAGAAAACCCTAAAGACTCCACCAGAAAATTACTAGAGCTAATCAATGAATATAGTAAAGTTGCAGGATATAAAATCAACACACAGAAATCCCTTGCATTCCTATACACTAATAATGAGAAAGTAGAAAACGAAATTAAGGAAACAATTCCATTCACCATTGCAACGAAAAGAATAAAATACTTAGGAATATATCTACCTAAAGAAACTAAAGACTTATATATAGAAAACTATAAAACACTGATGAAAGAAATCAAAGAGGACACTAATAGATGGAGAAATATACCATGTTCATGGATTGGAAGAATCAATATAGTGAAAATGAATATATTACCCAAAGCAATCTACAGATTCAATGCAATCCCTATCAAGCTACCAGCGGTATTTTTCACAGAACTAGAACAAATAATTTCAAGATTTGTATGGAAATACAAAAAACCTCGAATAGCCAAAGCAATTTTGAGAAAGAAGAATGGAACTGGAGGAATCAACTTACCTGACTTCAGGCTCTACTACAAAGCCACAGTCATCAAGACAGTGTGGTACTGGCACAAAGACAGAAATATAGATCAATGGAACAAAATAGAAAGCCCAGAGATAAATCCACACACATATGGACACCTTATCTTTGACAAAGGAGGCAAGAATATACAATGGAGTAAAGACAATCTCTTTAACAAGTGGTGCTGGGAAAACTGGTCAACCACTTGTAAAAGAATGAAACTAGATCACTTTCTAACACCACACACAAAAATAAACTCAAAATGGATTAAAGATCTAAATGTAAGACCAGAAACTATAAAACTCCTAGAGGAGAACATAGGCAAAACACTCTCCGACATAAATCACAGCAGGATCCTCAATGATCCGCCTCCCAGAATACTGGAAATAAAAGCAAATATAAACAAATGGGATCTAATTAAAATTAAAAGCTTCTGCACAACAAAGGAAACTATAAGCAAGGTGAAAAGACAACCCTCTGAATGGGAGAAAATAATAGCAAATGAAGCAACTGACAAACAACTAATCTCAAAAATATACAAGCAACTTATACAGCTCAATTCCAGAAAAATAAACGACCCAATCAAAAAATGGGCCAAAGAACTAAATAGACATTTCTCCAAAGAAGACATACGGATGGCTAACAAACACATGAAAAGATGCTCAACGTCACTCATTATCAGAGAAATGCAAATCAAGACCACAATGAGATACCACTTCACACCAGTCAGAATGGCTGCGATCCAAAAGTCTGCAAGCAATAAATGCTGGAGAGGGTGTGGAGAAAAGGGAACCCTCTTACACTGTTGGTGGGAATGCAAACTAGTACAGCCACTATGGAGAACAGTGTGGAGATTCTTTAAAAAACTGGAAATAGAACTGCCATACGACCCAGCAATCCCACTGCTGGGTCACACACCGAGAAAACCAGAACTGAAAGAGATACATGTACCCCAATGTTCATCGCAACACTGTTTATAATAGCTAGGATGCAGAAGCAACCTAGATGTCCATTGGCAGACAAATGGATAAGAAAGCTGTAGTACATATACACAATGGAATATTACTCAGCCCTTAAAAAGAATACATTTGAATCAGTTCTAAAGAGGTGAATGAAACTGGAGTCTATTATGCAGAGTAAAGTAAGTCAGAAAGAAAAATACCAATATGGTATGCTAAGGCATACACATGGATTTTAGAAAGATGGTAATGATGACCCTATATGCAAGACAGCATAGAGACACAGATGTATAGAATAGTCTTTTGGACTCTGTGGGAGAAAATGAAGGTGGGATGGTTTGAGAGAGTGGCATTGAGGCACGTGTGTTATCATGTGTGAAACAGATCACCAGTCCAGGTTCAATGCATCAGACAGGGTTCTCAGGGCTGATGTACTGGGATGACCCTGAGGGATGGGATGGGGAGGGAGGTGGGAGAGGGGGTTCAGGATGGGGAAAACATGTACACCCATGGCTGATTCATGTCAATATATGGCAAAACCCACTACAATGTTGTAAAGTAAGTAGCCTCCAATTAAAATACATAAATAATAATAAAAAATGAATACTGAAGTGGGTTGCCATTTTCTTCTCCAAGGGATCTTCCAAACCTAGGCATCCAACCCATGTCTTCTGCTTGGCAGGTGGATACTTTACCACTGAGCCGCCTGGGAAGCCATACTTTCCCTAGAACTTCATAATATACGTTGGACAGACAGATCCTGAAGTAACACCTAGCGATTCCCTGCTTTGTGCTATTCATGTCCTTTTATAAGCCCTCCCTCAGTCACTTAAGCATGGGCAGGACTTGTGGCTTGCTTCTAACCAACAGACTATGAGAAAGATGAGGAGAGTCACCCCCATGATTATGTTACATCATGAAAGATTTCATTTTGGGTTCTAAAGTCTCTTTCCATTGTTGGCTTTGAAGAAGACAGTTGTCATGAATCCTACAGTTTCTAGGAAATAACTTCTCCAAAACCTAAATGAGGGCTAAAGGCAGACTCTTCCCCAGGTGAGATCCCAGCCTTGGCCAACATCTTAATTGCAGTCTAGTGAGATCCCATGAAGAGGACTCTGTTAAGCCATGTTCAGACTCCTGACTCAGAGAAAATTTGAGATAATAAATGGATATTTTTAAAAACTGCTGAATTTGTGGTAATCTGTTTTGAAGCAAAGGGAATTAATACAGATCTAATGTAAAATTTTAAGTCTCTACAAACACTAATTCAGTGATATTTAATAATTACTTGGTAAGTAATTTTTTAAGAATTTAAGATAATTCTAGAATCTTCTAGAATAGGATTCTAAAAATCAAAATTTTGCATATGGCAAAAACCAATAGAAGTTATTTTTTTATAAATTAAAAAGACTGATAAGAACCTGGAGAAATATTTTAAAAGCTATCTCAGTGAAAGCTTGATTTTCCTGATGTAAAGAGCTAATTAAGAGTAAAAGAAAGACCCAAGTTTGTTAGAANATTTTGCATATGGCAAAAACCAATAGAAGTTATTTTTTTATAAATTAAAAAGACTGATAAGAACCTGGAGAAATATTTTAAAAGCTATCTCAGTGAAAGCTTGATTTTCCTGATGTAAAGAGCTAATTAAGAGTAAAAGAAAGACCCAAGTTTGTTAGAAAACTAGGAAAAGTTATGAAGACAATTAACTGAAAAGCAAGTCTAAATGGTTCTACAGTATATGAAAAGGAACTCAGCCTCATTTAGGTTAAGAAAATACCCCAGTGAAATTATAATGGGATATCATTTCCCACTTATCACACTGGCAAACATTTAAAAAAATGATAATACACTCTGGTAACACATTTTGTGGTCCAGGGGTAGAAAATAAGCACTATCCCATACTATTCATGTCATTACAACTTTATGGAAAGCAATTTGCAGTATTTATTAAAATTCAAAATCAAGCACACTCTTTGGTCCAGTGATTTACTTCTAAATATTTCTCCTACCATTATACTAGCTTTCTATGAAACGACCTATTTAATTCCAGTATTGCCTGTATTAGCACAAGATTAGAAACAACCTAAATTTTTTAGGTTGTTTTTATTTAATAAAAGATTAATTAAATAAATTTTGGCATAACCAAAGAAAGGAATGTTCTGTAGCAGTTAAAGAGAACACACTGATATGGAAAACTCTCTAAGGTATACTGCTTATTGGAAAAAAGTAAGGTATAGAACACTTTGTATAACATTCTCCATTTGTGTTAAAAATTTTACATGACAAATCTGTCTCGAATGTATCTAGAATCACAAAGAAGTAGCAATAGTTGCCTCTGAGACTGAGTGATTGGGGAACAGGGGTGTAAAGAGAAATTTCCCCTATACATCATTTCATATCTTTTGAATTTTGTACCAGGGACATACACTATCCATTTATAAAAATTAAAGTAAAATTCAGATCAAAGTAAAAAGGATTATGAACACATATTATGAAACAAATAAGTCTTTAAAAACATGGACATATAATTTAATAAAAGATATCCTTTCCAAATAATAAACAGCAAATAAGATGCCCCCAACCTGAGGTTTTTGAATAGCCTATGTGGGTTTACGAGTGAAAGAGATGCATCTTACAAGCCTGTGATAGATGAAATTTTCACAGTAGTACAATTCTTCCCAAACAGAACCCCCCAGGGAAATCAGTTGAATACCTTATACTGTAATTTTAGTTTTTCATTTCCTTGTGTAAAAACACCCTATGAGGTTTGCTGCAAAAAGGAATTCCCTGGGATTTTAAACCAGCATGGTTTAGAGAAGTCCTAACTTCAAAGTTAAGTTCTCTATGTACCTACCCATGGGTGGCAGCCTTCGAAATGAACTAATTGGAATTCGGTGGAAGTAGCGGCAACCACACCTGGTGTTCGGTGTTGACATAGGCAGGAAATGCAGTCTGACACCTGGCGACACAAAGCTGTTAAAGAGAGCATTGTTAATTGAGGGCGTCCTTGATCAATTTGATGTGATTTTAACATGGAATCTAATATGTATATGCCTTGAGACCAAGTGTTAAGAATGATTTCACAAAGAGATGGAGAAGGGGGAGGGCACCCTTTCCATGGTGCTGAGAGGGTCCAAGACAGTGCCTGCCCAATGTCACCAACTCCCGTATATCTACCTAATTTGGGGATAGTTTTCAGGTCTCATATGTTCTCTTCCCAGGAGGGATCACACCTTGAATTTTAATCATCTTGGTTAAGGAAAAACTTTGGAAAGACTTGTTGACATCTGGGGAGGGACCCAAGACCCACTTTGCCACTTCAACCATTTGTCAAAAAGAGTGGGCCCTGGCTGAGTGTTGGAAATCGTCTTCTATACAAACCAGCTTGGCTCAGATGCTAGAGGACCCTGACACAACAGCTGGATTATTTCTCAAGCTTCTGGCACCTTTTGGGGCTCAGTACATTCTTATTGATTAACTCTGTTCTTAACTAATTAACCTTCTTTAAAAATAGGCATAATTGGTTTTCAAATTCTGGAAGAAGTTGTCATAAACAGTTCTGTTTCCAGGGAGACCCAGACCTTGACTTTTCAGAGGCTCACTTCTTCTTCTACCCGTTACTAATTTTTTTTCCCAATTTGTTAATAAGTGGGGAATGGAGGAAACTCACCTTTGTCAAAACAGTTCTGGCAAAGAATTTTGTTGGCAAGTCTTTATAATCACTGGCTTATAAAAGGCTTAAGATTAACTCTGCATTTAACATATCTGAGCTATATTTCCCAAGTTTCCAGTAAATGACCAAGAATTGCTTCTGGTTGGTGACAAATCTGATCACCATCACCTTTGTTCCTTAATACCAAGGAATAAAACAGGTTCCTGCTCTGCTCCTTGCTATGTCTGGCTACAAACACACACACTGAAAGGAAGGTTAGGAAGTGGGCACATGCCTGACACAATCTGTGTTCCTGGCCTGCCGAGGCCCTTCAGCCACTGCATGGTGGTCCCTAGCTCTCCTGCAATTTACCCTATCAAATCCAAGTGGAGAACCCATCCAAATACCAACTTTTGGTACTCACACCAGAGCTTGTAAAGAGTCTATATTGATGCCTGGCTTGTCAGTGATAGTCAGCACCTCAGAGGACAGTGGTGGAGATGTGAAATGATCTGGAGGCAGAACTGATGAGCTGCTGTAAAAGGTCTACTTTGCCAGGTGATTGGGTCCCTCCAGGCCCCTTAATTGAAGAAGGAAATGGCAACCCACTCCAGGTTCTTGCCTGGAGAATCCCAGGGACGGGGGAGCCTGGTGGCCTGCCGTCTATGGGGTCGCACAGAGTCAGACACGACTGAAGCGACTTAGCAGTAGCAGGCCCCTTAATCCCCATAACTAACCACAGCTTCTTCTCTTGCTCATATAGGAGCCCACTTCACATCCCTGTCATGTTTAATGACATACAAGCTTACACTTTCTAGCATCCGTGAGGATCAGTCTAGAAAATCTGACTCTGGACTTCCCTGGTGGTCCAGTGGTTAAGACTCTGTGCTTCCACTGCAGGGAGCACAGGTTCTATCTCTGCTTGGGAAAGTAAGATCCCACATTCCATTCGGTGTAGCAAAAAAAAAAAAAGAAAAAGAAAAGAAAAGCTAAGACTGTTTTTAGTTCCCCAAATCCCCAAAAAGTGCTTTCCTCCTGACACACCTCCATTTCCTGTGTCAATTATTTCAGCCTCTTCATCTGCCACCTCTTGATTCTTCTTTCTTCTTTCTAGTCTAGTTTGAGGCAACTTTCACTTTCTTAAAATACTCAGGCAATGAATACTTTTCTTCTAGCAAATCTCAGCCTAGACTCATGGTCTTTAATAGCATTTAGCCATTCCTCATCTTCAGAGCTTGGCATGGTCTCACGTTTCTTTCATCTGCATCCAAGGCACCTTCCTACTCCCCAGCTTCATTTGTCATCTCCAAATCTAGCTGGTGTAATTTTGCTCATCTCACTTCTTCTAACCTGGAATAGCTTTCAAATTAGCATCTTAGGCACATTTTAGAACCCTGCTTCCAGATCCCCTTCATCAAGGGTCCTAGAAATTCACCTAACATCAAAATTTCACAATTCAGTCCATATCCTTGTCCTATAAAACAACATTTGGGGGTGAGGAGCTGTACCTACAGCCATTTACAACTTCAAACATGGCACATTTCTTGAGTTCACTTTGACACTCATAAAGAGCCTGGGGTGGAAGGCAGTGGGTCTGTGGAGCTTTTAAGCAGAGAAGAGCACAGGCTTTTTGTACATTCAGACAGAACAGGATGGACCTGAAATGGCTATGTAGACATCTCAGTCCGGCTAGACTTCTTGTCCATTCATCAACGATTTTAAGCAGTCAAAATTTCAAGTTTAAGAAAGAAGCAGGGGTTTTTGTCATGTGACGCACACATCAATTTCCAGGAAGTAGTCTGTTTCAATTATGTTACAATATTTTCCCTTTGAAAAGGCACACAGATAACAAAGGCACCCAGAGTTTCTTCAGGGGTACCAAGCTTGGGACAGTGTGAGGGAAGGTACAAGGAAGAGAGATGAGATTTACCCTAGACATCCACACCCCAAAACAGAGAAAGCCATAGTGCTGTATTATACAGCACTCTGTGTGCGTGTCTGCACACGCACACTGTGACTCGTGACTCAAAAGGAGTGCAGCAGATTGCAGACTTGGGTGTTGGAATCTTTCTTATTACATTAATATCCCAGCCTGCACATATGGGAGTCCTATTCGTAGAAGTATACGTGTGCCCAGACACATAGCCCACAACACAAGATCCAAAGTGCTAATATTAGAGCCGCTGCAGTGAGATGATGACAAGAGGGCTTTGCGTTCTGGGCCGTACATGTTTACATCAAAAGTTTTGCGTACAGGGACCGGCTGTTTGCACAGTGGCGGCGGTTCTGGGCACAGCCCGCCTGGAAACGCTACAATCCCTGGGAGACAGGCTGTCTCATGAATAGGCAATGAGAGGCTGCTCCCCTCCTGGAAACTTCTCTCCTTTTAGAAAACGTGCGCTTAACTTGTAAATGGAGTTTCCACTGCTGCTCAAGAGTATTTCTGTTTTGAATCACAACCCGGTTCTCCTGCGGAGCGAGGCGCACTGGTGCGTAGCAAGGCGCCCTTCCCGCCGCATCCTCTCCCGGTGTGAGGCCGCGCCTAACACAGCCGGCTCCCGAGGTGCCTACCAAACATAGAAACATTATTTTTCTCACATTACAAAAGAACAGGAACACAAACAGAGGTGCAGGTTTGTGCAACAGTTTTCGCACCACTGTGGGGAGGCTGTGATAGCTGCGTAGGGGTTGGAAGACTGCTCGCGGGGAGGGAGGATGTCCCGCTCACCAGCTGGGGACCTAGAAGAGCAGCTCGACCCCTCCGGCCTTGGCGTCCCCTTCTGTACTTTGGACTTCTGGAATAGTTGGGCAGATTCAGTGAGGTCAGCCATGAAGGTGCCTGCAATACCACCTGGGGCACACGAGTTCTCCACACTGCCCTTGCTTTTCCAGAACACAGCGCTGACGGCAAGCAGGCCTCCACTTGCAGATTCTCCTGGGGTCTAAGCATCAGCCCCTCTCAGAAAACGCTGTGCAGTCTTCTCCAGATCTTGGCCTGACTTCCTTTTTCTAGTCAGTGCTAATGTTTTACTTCTCTCAATCAGAATCGAGCCCATTATAAGAAAATTCAATCTAAGTCCCTTTGCCTTATTAGATGCCCTTTATTATCTCCCTACCATCCATAGGAAAAAAAAAAAAAAAACAGTCCAAACTCCAGAGCAAGATATCAAAGACTACAGTGGGGCTACTGATCGCTGTGCTACTGTCAGCCCACTAAGCATCCCCTACCTGTATTTTATGTGGCAACAGCCCTGAACTGGCCCCTGTTCTGCTACACCACCTTCTTATTTCATGTCCCTGGGCCTTTGCAAATGCTGCTCTCTCTGCATGACTGTGGTCTCCCCATCTTTATTTTTTGGGACAACTCTGACTTTGGAGACAACTCCTCTGGCAAATCTTCTCATACTCACATTCCCCTACATCATTGCCTCTAGCCTCTGCATCTTGGCCATATTTTTAGTTTGTACTTATTACCTGGCATTGCAATGTGTTTGTTTATTAGCCTCCTGCACTTGATGATGAATTTCTGGAGGGCGAGGATGAATTTCTGGAGGGAGAGATTTATCTATATGCCATCACTGGACAACCAGCAGAGGCTCTGTAATTGCAAAAATGCTTATTTTTCACTGTGAATTCAAATAGTAACTATTTCCATTGTTAAAGCAGACACTGTACAGTTTTTATGGTTTAATTTTTTGTTGCCTTTTTTCTGATAGTGAGCCCAGCTATTATACTTAAGATGCTTTGTAGAACAAGTCATATGTATATACATGATAGTGAGCCCAGCTATTATACTTAAGATGCTTTGTAGAACAAGGCACATGTATATACATGATAGTGAGCCCAGCTATTATACTTAAGATGCTTTGTAGGACAAGGCACATGCATATTCATGAAGAGTAGTTTAAGCAGCAGTAAGGCTGGGGTTTCTGATTTTGCGCACTTCAACCAAGTCTTGCTGTCAGTCCCATGGGAAGTAATGAAGATGGAATAAGATACATTATATTTCCTCAAAGAGCTTTCCATCTAGAAGCTGACAAGGAGGGAATAGAAGGGGATGGGGGAAAAGAGTAGAAGCAGAGCAAAATTATGCCATTTGAGAGGAACCAAAAAGATTTTTGGAGGTTTGAAGGAAGAATCAATGATGCAACTAGGGATGAGGAAGATGTGTTATGTGACCCTGGTGATGTTGGAGGCTGGACTTGGTGTATACAGGGTGTCCTAGGTAGAAACAGACAGGAAGAGGCTTCTAGACAGAAGGGACAGTATGTGCAAAGACCTAAAGGGGACTAATGAGTTATCTTCCTGGAGACCAGCAACCATTCGCCGGCCTCCCTCATGCTCAGTGTTGGAGTGTGGTGGGAGAAAAGACTAAAAATCAAGTTTGTAGACATTCTGGAAAGGTTCCCAAGTTCCAGAATGAGGAAGTTTAACTTAATTTAGTAGGCACTGGGTAGCCATCAAGATTTTTGGATAGAAGAATGATATAAATTGAAACATGCTTAAGAATATTCTGGTTGTCACTATATGTGGACCACATTGGAAAAGGAAAAATTAGCCACAGGGATGAGAGATAAGACACTGCTGTGAGCATGCGACTGGGAGGGGCAGCCATGGGATGCAGTATCTGAGGGGCCTGGCAGAATCAAAATGAAAAGGATGTGGCAGTCATTCTGATGTGAGGATGAATGAGGAGACAGTCTCTTGTGATGCTCAGGTTTAAGGCCTGAGTTCAAAGGAAAATGGTCCTAGTAAGAGAACTTGAGAGATCATGCTGAGGAAGTTATATGGTTAGAAGAATGGTGAGTTTGGAGGGGCCATGCTGAGTTCAAGGACCTCCAGGTAAGTCTGACACAGGAGAGAGGTCAGGGTGAGAGCTCTGCCCTTTTAATAGTCACTGACACTGGGGAAAGAGAAGCTGTATTGAGGACAGGAAGATAAAGAGAGAAGAAAACCAAGTGTAGAACATTAGAGAATTGCCTGTCTTTGAGAAACTGATGAGAAAAGAGGGACTGATGGAGAACAAAGGTAGTAATAGAACTAGGATGGATATGAGATGTGGAATTCAAGGAAGAGGCTTCCGAAAGGAGGAATGCATTCCTGGAGCGATCGCAGGTTAATTCACTTCCTGACACACAGTTCAGAAATTCATCTGGGTTTCCATAGCCCTTTAGAGCATGAACTTCCTTTGCATTCTTTATGTATATCTCTTGTTTCCCCTTTCCAGATTGGGATCTCCTCCTAGATGGAAACTTGTCCTTCTTGTGCTTTTGCCTGGATACAGAGCTCAGGCTTAGGGAATGATTGTTGAATGACTGAGTAAAAACCCAAAGCAACAGAGAAGATAAAGACAAGAAAAAGCCCATTGTACTTGAAGAAGAGGTGTAGTTCCCCAAATAAAAGAATGAATGAAATACTTTTCTGCTCTGGAGCAAGGAAGAAATACAGTCTATGAAAGGGCAGTTCAAATGTGAACACTTGAAAAATTCTGAGTCTTCCACCGAGGTGTGATTCATCATCCACACTCTCATAGATTTAAGCGTCATGATTTGTGAGGTATTGAGGTGAACTTATCTAGCAAGTAAAGGGTCCAATAAGCATCCAGCTGCCTGAATTCAACTGACCACATGATTAATGACATTGCAAGTTACATCCACGGCCTTCCATCTCCCAAGCACTTTATAAACATTGAGTAATCTCACAATGCCCTTGTGAGACATTATCATGTTCATTTTCCATATAGTTAACTGAGCCAGGCAGGTTAAATGACTTGCTCAAAGGCCACACCGGAAGTCAATGACATCAAATACTCAGAACGAAGGTGATCTCTGGTCCCACTTCTCACGGTAGATTGCTGAACCAAATCCCACTTTTTATATCATTAAGAGGCCTTACTGACAGGCCAATGCTGTAATAGATCATACTTCACAAGTGAGATCAGTGAGTATTCACATGCTGTCTCAAGCAGGTCAGGGCTGGCCCCTGAAAAGAGAGAAAATGATGCTCTGCAAGACTGTAGGATGGAAGAACAAAACTAGACATGAGTGAAATCTCTGTGAATTTCCAAAGACCTTCATTTAAATACCAAGATGGGAGATGGAGTGCAAGTGGAGATGGGCAGACTAAGGTCAGGCTTTGGTTGATGAACATCTTAAATCTGAACTATGATGCCTTTGCCTTTCTTACAAATATTTGCATTCTTCTTTACCATTCAGTTTTTATTTTAATTGTCTTTTNAGTGAGTATTCACATGCTGTCTCAAGCAGGTCAGGGCTGGCCCCTGAAAAGAGAGAAAATGATGCTCTGCAAGACTGTAGGATGGAAGAACAAAACTAGACATGAGTGAAATCTCTGTGAATTTCCAAAGACCTTCATTTAAATACCAAGATGGGAGATGGAGTGCAAGTGGAGATGGGCAGACTAAGGTCAGGCTTTGGTTGATGAACATCTTAAATCTGAACTATGATGCCTTTGCCTTTCTTACAAATATTTGCATTCTTCTTTACCATTCAGTTTTTATTTTAATTGTCTTTTCATATTTCTCTTAGCTCCATATTTCTCAAGTTGATGCTCTTTTGTCCTGGAAAAAAAAAAAAGCCAGAATATTGTCATACTATCAACTCCTATGCACATGGACTTTAAGAAGACCACAAGGTTGTGATGAATTGGTTCACATAAGGTGATATTTCACAGTTTTAGTAACTGAATAGCTCACTAGGTTGGGATATATGTCTTTGATTTGCAATTATATATTTTTAACCAAATCTTAAAACATCTGTGTGCCTTAGTTTTTTCCAAATGAAGATAAGAGCATGGAGAGGGTGCTGAGGTTGCCTTGTGCATATTCCACTGGGCCGTCCCACATGGGAGCCCACAGACCCAATGACTCCTACTCTAAGCATCTATGACTCTTTGTCTTTGGACTTTCTCTGACTGGTGGAAGAGGTCAGAAACAAGCTAGTGCCCCCTTCCTTCAACCCAATAAAGGATGATGGGAACTGGAACAAGATGGTAGCTTACTCACCGCTCAGGTGTGTACAATGCTGCCTCCCAGAGGTCTTCAGCAGAACTGCACCTCCATTACCCGCAGCCGCAGCAGCAGTAACTTAACCTGTTATACACCCATAATAACTTCCCTTTCTTGTCTCACTTCCCAACTCTCCTATTAGAGTTTTCTGGGAAAACTGTCCAAGCAAATGCTTGCACCCAAATTCCCATCTAAGGGTCCGCTTCCAGGGCAACCCCACCTAAGGCTTATAGCAATGACTTATAAGGACATCAAAACATAGTGAGACTTTGAAGTCCTAATAATGATAATCAGTTATGTGTGTAATCAAGCACTGATTACAAAGCACTTTCATACTCATTTTCTTGTTAGATTCTTACAACCACTGTTGAATTATGATGACTATTATTTATTCCCATATAATGTGGAGGCCACTGAAGCTCTGGGGGTTAAACAACTTGTTAAGAGTTAGGAAGTTGAGTCTCTCACCTTTAATTCAGACCTCTGCCTCCAAGTGGCAATCTGCTTCCACCCCTTCCCTGTATCCTTGAGTGCTGCTAGTCAAGAAAGCTTACAAGATGACTCCCAATGCTTCTGCCAAAAGTAGACACCATTAGTGTGGTTGAATAGCTACTTAACCTCTACTTACATGTTAAATTTCATTGAAACATGTTAACTATATCCATTTGAGAACTTTGATTGGCCACTATTGTGTTTTAAGGTAAATTAAACATTAGATTTCAATTTAAATTGCATCTTGATTCTCCTTAGAGAAATAAACATCATCACAATCAGTTGTTCTTTAAACATTTAAAAAAATTATTTGTTTTTTGTTTAAAATCATAGTTTCCTTGAGTTGGAAGAGTCTACAATTTAGAGATGCTGAAATCTCATCTACAGCATCTCTCACAGGTGGTCACCCAGCCCCCACTGTTATGTTTTTTATAATGGGGAGGTAACTGTCACACAGGGAGGTTATTTCATTGTTGAGAAGAAAGCTTCTGGTTGTTTAAAATTTCTTCCTTTCATTGAGCCAAATGGCTTTCTCGTCATTTCCCTTTCGTTAGTGTGGTTGAGACCTCGAGAAATAAACAGAACAAGTCTAAGTATGTGTCTGGCCTTGAGCCTCTTTTTACATTCAAGTAGTTCTTCAAGTCCATCATCTTTAGCATCTGTGTGTAATTTTGCTCTGCGTGGGAGTAGCGTACTGGTCCCTCTCATACATAGTTCTTTATGCTGCTGTGGTGGGTCTCTTTATAGGTGATGTTTTCATTCCTCTTATAGGGCCCCAGCATGCATGGCACCTTTTAGTATGTTGGTATATTCCTTTACAATGATTATTTCTTCCTAGGTCTGTTTTTAAATGATGAATATGTTAGTTTATTGGTGCTGTGAGTTTTTTGCTTATTATTGGATTTCTTCTTAAGAGAAGAAGAAATTCTTGCTAATTTGCTTTTCTCCTTTGGTTTTAAAATTGCATGTATTAACTGAACCCATATTTAGTTTGAAATTTGCTCTTTGTCTTTGAGTTTCATCTTGCTAGGTCTTGTTTCTTCTTCAAGTTGTAGTGATGGGAATTGATTGGTTTAGAAGGATGTGTGAAACATTCTTAGTTATCCGTATTTCAGCCCTGGATATCTTATGTAAAGATGGTTTTCAGCTTTGTCCCTTTCTCAACCTTTCCCCTACTCCCATAATCTTTTTTCTTTAGAATCTCTAGAATACAAAGAACATGGATTTTAAAGTCTAGCAAATATGGGTTTTAACTTCACTTCCAAAACTGTATTAGTTTCCTTGGGTTGCTGTACCAAGGAATACAACAGAAATGTATTTCCTTAGAGTTCTGGAGGGTGGAGTTTGAAATCAAGACATGGCTGGGCTGCACTGACTCCAGAAGTTCTGGGAGGGAGTCCTTCCTTGCCCTTCCTGCTCTGAGGGCCGTTGGCATTCCTGGGCTTGTGGCTACATCTCTGTCTTTGCTTTGTCTTGGCTTTACCTTCTGTCTGTGTGTGAGGCTTAATCTCTCTCTGCTTCTCAATTACATGGACAATTGTGATAGCATTTAGGATCCATCCAGATAATCTCAGATTATCTCATCTCAAGATCCCTAATTTAATCACATCTGAAAAGACTCTTTCTCCAAGTAAGATAACATTCATTCACAGGTTGTAAACATGAAGGCCTGATATTTTTGATGGACATGATTCAGCCCATTACAAACACTTATTATTACTACTATGATTTTAAGCAAGTATACAAACTTTAATTTTTTTCATCTAAAGATTAGAACTGACATAGACTATTTTATAGTATTGTATTCAAGAGACAGGGATCAAGACCATCCCCATGGAAAGAAATGCAAAAAAGTAAAATGGCTGTCTGAGGAGGCCTTATGAATAGCTGTGAAAAGAAGAGAAGTGAAAAGCAAAGGAGAAAAGGAAAGATATAAGCATCTGAATGCAGAGTTCCAAAGAATAGCAAGAAGAGATAAGAAAGCCTTCCTCAGTGATCAATGCAAAGAAATAGAGGAAAAGAACAGAATGGGAAAGACTAGAGATCTCTTCAAGAAAATTAGAGATACCAAGGGAACATTTCATGCAAAGATGGGCTCGATAAAGGACAGAAATGGTATGGACCTAACAGAAGCAGAAGATATTAAGAAGAGGTGGCAAGAATACACAGAAGAACTATACAAAAAAGATCTTCATGACCAAGATAATCATGATGGTGTGTGATCACTCATCTAGAGGCAGACATCCTGGAATGTGAAGTCAAGTGGGCCTTAGAAAGCATCACTANGAAAAGCAAAGGAGAAAAGGAAGGATATAAGCATCTGAATGCAGAGTTCCAAAGAATAGCAAGAAGACATAAGAAAGCCTTCATCAGTGATCAATGCAAAGAAATAGAGGAAAAGAACAGAATGGGAAAGACTGAGATCTCTTCAAGAAAATTAGAGATACCAAGGGAACATTTCATGCAAAGATGGGCTCAATAAAGGACAGAAATGGTACGGACATAACAGAAGCAGAAGATATCAAGAAGAGGTGGCAAGGATACACAGAAGAACTATACAAAAAAGATCTTCACGACCAAGATAATCACAATGGTGTAATCACTCACCTAGACCCAGACATCCTAGAATGTGAAGTCAAGTGGGCCTTAGAAAGCATCACTATGAACAAAGCTAGTGGAGATGATGGCATTCCAGTTGAGCTGTTGCAAATCCTGAAAGATGATGCTGTGAAAGTGCTGCACTCAATATGCCAGCAAATTTGGAAAACTCCGCAGTGGCCGCAGGACTGGAAAAAGTCAGTTTTCATTCCAATCCCAAAGAAAGGCAATGCCAAAGAACGCTCAAACTACTGCACCATTGCACTCATCTCACACACTAGTAAAGTAATGCTCAAAATTCTCCAAGTCAGGCTTCAGCAATACATGAACAGTGAACTTCCAGATGTTCAATCTGGTTTTAGAAAAGGCAGGGGAACCAGAGATCAAGTTGCCAACATCTGTTAGATCATGTAAAAAGCAAGAGAGTTCCAGAAAAACATCTATTTCTGCTTTATTGACTATGCCAAAGCCTTTGACTGTGTGGATCACAATAAACTGTGGAAATGAAGCTCAAAGGAAGAAGCAAAGAAGAGAGGAGACAGACAAACGGCTGAGAAGCCAAGGACAAAGCTATCTGAGGTCCGAACATCTTCCCCACAGAGATTAGCTGAGAGTCACTTGTCACCTTTTCAAAACAACGTCTAGAGGCCCCTAGGCAGCCGAACTGTGGCAGTGGTTTCCCCGAAGGTGCTGCGGCTTAGTGGTCACACGGGGGCATCCTGACAGCCATTTCACCTGGCGACTCCTAGTGTTTCTCCTGTTCCAGGTGATATTGCTGCCTTCCCATTTCTGACTTCCCTTCCAAACACCTGGGCAGGGCCTTCCCTGGTGCCAGCACAGGGGGTATGGCTCATCCCCTGCCCCACATGCTGCAGGGCAGCAGAGCCCACAGCCCCAACCACTGAGCCCACCTGCCAAGAGCCTGGGGTCTGCAACCAAAATGGACCCCATGATGAGCGGCCTGCATGCTACAGCCAGAGGGCAGTGCCCGCTCCCATCAGAGACAGCCTGTGCACAGCACTGTGGACGCAGTGTGGTCAGGAATAGGAGGAGGGCAGCTTAGGAGAGGGTCTGAGCACTGGCACAGCCATTCAGAGTCAGTGCTATGTTTCCAAGAACATAACTGTCAAGCAAGCCACAAAAGTGGGCAGCTACCTGAACAGTCAGTGCTGCCACTTGAAATTAGCCTCAAGAGCTACTATAATTTGCGTCTTTCAGAAGCATCCACAGATGGCTGNGGCACAGCCATTCAGAGTCAGTGCTATGTTTCCAAGAACATAACTGTCAAGCAAGCCACAAAAGTGGGCAGCTACCTGAACAGTCAGTGCTGCCACTTGAAATTAGCCTCAAGAGCTACTATAATTTGCGTCTTTCAGAAGCATCCACAGATGGCTGTAACAAATCAACAACAAAACTGTTATATAGGAGTTTTGTCCAATCATGGTTCACTCTTGGTTTTTAATCTGAAAACCCATAAAACATACCTTCACTATGTACCAAATAACTTGAAGAATGATAGTTTTTAATTGCTAACAATTTTAAATTGTAAAAATATACATTACACATATACACAAAAATTAAATACACAAGAAAATTATAAATTTAGCTTCCCAGAGAACAAACATAAGGTGAGGTGCCGGGGTCCAGCCCCGGTGGGTCCAGGGAATTCAAAACAGGGACGGCATTGGCGAGGAAAAAACTTATTTATTTAGAGATATAAGATTAGATTAGGAAGAAATAGTATAGTAGGAAATTTAGGCACAGAAAAGGATGCTGAATAACTTGGCTTACGGGGAAAACCAATAAAGTTCCAGACAAGGAACTTGCACCATCTGCATTAGGCCACCGGCGCCCACTTGAATACCGAAGGGTGCCCCGCCTTAGGCTTCCTTTCATGTGGGTCTTAGCAGCCAGGGTAAGTAAGTAGACGTGGTGAGCCTCCCTGCTCCAGATGGGAATTCAGCCGAAAAAGGGAGAAAAGAATGACATGGGGAAGCCCGGCATCGGTGCAAGACTCCAAAGACTTTATTTTTCAAAATCAGCTTATATACCCCAAGTTGTACATAAAGAAATAATGGTATATGCAGAGTTATGCAGGGGCAGCAGTCCTGACCCTCATTGAGACCAGGTTTTCTTTTTGCATCCCCTCCCGCATACAAAAGGTCTCAGGTGGTTTACCTTATCTTTTGGCCAAAAGGCCTGTTAACATTTTTATGGCTCTCTTCCTGGATAATTGTCTATCAACCAGAAAACTCCTTTTCCCTAGAAGTGTTTTTTCTTTACTCTGCATCACCCTCAAAGTACTAAATAAAGTTACAGTCCTGTAGAACTAAGGTGCAGTGGGTTATAACAAAGAAAGTACTTAACTCAAAGATCTAATGTTGCTAATACCAGGTCTACTACCTGTTTTTCTATATACCAACTGTATCTAAAAATAAAGATATGAAAATTTGGCAGCAAGTATTGGCTCAACAAATGAAACCTTTAATCAGTCCTATTCTAATGATTTTGACTCCTCGGAAGCCCCTGCATTCCTAGGGTGTTTTAAGCTTCCTGTGCCTCCCCAGTCGGGGAGGCCTCAAACAATCATATGCGCAGCCGTACGAGTCCTGCAGGCAGGCTAGAAAGCCATCAGAAGGGTTTTTGGATTGAAACACTCGTATTTTGCCCAGGAGATTTATTATCTAAAAGCTCTAGATTAATTTTTTTCCAGAAAAAGGTGGTGGGGGGACAGCCCCCTGTTAGTATCAGAAGAGTAGGTGGAAAGCATAACACAGTAAAGCAGGCAGACTCTGGTTTTGGGGGGTGGATGCTCAGGAAATTCCAGGGTGAACCCCTGAAGCCTGATCACGTCCTTGTGTTTTGTCAGGCTTCCTTCCACATGACCTTGTCACGGGTGGGATTCCTCACGCTGGCCCCCGGCAGTGAGGATTAACATTCAGGTTTTTATTTGGAATGTGCACCCCCAAAGCAGTGAGAGTGAGGGAAAAGGGCAGTGCAGCGAGGTAAGAGACAACAGAGTGCAGTCAGCCACTGCTGCACTGAGCTGCAAGGATGCGCAGGTCACGGGGTGGCCGCACCCAGCTGCCTTCCCTTCACAGTCCTTCCCCAGAGGAGTGATCGCCTACTTTGAAGTTCAGGGGACGCTGGGGAGAGAGGAACTTCGTCCTGTTTCCCACTGGCCAGTTTGGCCCCAAGGCGTTAATTCTGTATACCTCTGGGTTCCACCTGTAATGTCGGGCAGGCGCTTGCGATGCCGTATCGCTCTTCATCAGGTATCATATCTCATTCAGATTTAGAAGTGGCTGGAGGAGTCAGAACGTTGAAGTGTGTGTCTGGACGGGCCTCCGTGCATACAGCCGGCAGGCAGTCCAGCCCTCCCTGGTCTGAAGACAGTTCGGCGCAAGGGATCTGAGAGGCCCACGGGCATTTGGCCCAGTCACAGTGAATCCTGAGTGTTAATCCATCACAGGAAAATCAGACCGACTGTGGTGGGGCCAGAGCTGCTTGCCTAATTTACTGTATTTTACTGCCCATCAGAAAGAGCTTTTCTTCCATTTACATTCTTTGTGCCCTTGACTAGCTGCCAATGTGACACTGATAATCTTAGATGGCTTGGGCACATGCAAAGCCTTGTTTTAGCTTCCCCATGTGATGACTGCAAAGAGCTGAACATGACTGAACGACTGAACTGAACTATCTGAACTGCCTTAAACAGTCAAAGAAATATATCTTCCCATCATCATAAAATCATTTGTACAGTTTAAAAACTCCATGGAAATAAAATTCCTCAATATTGAAAGAAATCCCAACTTTGCCTTCTGCCTCCATGGAAGGAGACAGAAAAATGGGTATGAGGCACAGTTCCAGAATAACATCAGAGAAGAAGGCTCCACCATCGGAACAGCTGATCACACATGGGCCCTTCATTAAGACACACAGCAAACATACTCCTATGCTGGGATTTGGAAGGCTAAGGGAAAAAAGAAGGAAGAATTGAAAAATATGTGAAGAAGAAAGTACTGGGGAGTTAAAGAGGAAGAAAAAGGAAAGCCAGTTTCTGCATGTGAGCATAGTGGATAGAGACACAGGCGGTAAAGAAACCGGAAAAGGAGAGCACCTGCACCCCAGATCTCTCTGGCTCGACCCTCCCGTCTCAGACAGGGTCGAGATCCAGACTCCGGAACTCCCAATGCTCTGGGCAAGTTGGCTCCTGCTCTGCTTCTTCTAGGAGTCAGGCAAGTAAGGCAGGATCTCCACATAAAATGCTCAGTTTCATCTCATCTTCTTTGCAGGGAGGGAGATCGTAAGTCTTATTTTGTCTCTGTTATTTATTTGACTTTTTAGGCTCATTTTTGGTTTTGACAATGACCAGAGAAAATGATGTGAAGTACAGAACTGTGCTCTTCAGAGTCTTTGTGAAAAGAGGCAAAATACAAATTATTAATGGGAAATAAGCATAAAAATATTTTTAACTTTTCCAAACTCTTTTCTGCACAGTTTCTGCTTAATTTAGCATCCTGTTTTCAGTCATATCAACAAGTATATGTTGGCACTAACATGCTTGGTGAAATGACTTGACAACAGGAGCTTTGTTAAATTCAAGAATGACAGGTTTAGCCTACAAGGATTTGAAAGCCAAGATCTGCTACTTGACCATGCATAAACCAAATGTCAGACACATAAAATTCTGAGGTTTTCCTACATGAAGCTATTATCTCCAATAACTACGGAACTTTGGCCGAGTCTGATTATTCCTTTATCTTCTTCATCTAACAGAAACCTGGCATCTCACAACTACCTTAATGTAAAGGGTGACTGCCTGTTTTTCTGCCTGAGAAACGGGAAGAATGATATTGCCATTTACTGAGACGGTGAAGACTGGAGAGAATCAGGTTTAGAAAGGTGCAAGTAACAGTATGGCCCTGCCCACTGTGCTGGACTCACCTACTACTCAGCGCCTTGGACTATCCCTGGTGCGTGTACGTGCTCAGTTGCTTAGTCGTGTGGACTCTTTGAGACCCTCTGGACTATAGCCCACCAGACTCTTCTGTCCATGGAATTCTCCAGCCAAGAATACTGGAATAGGTTGCCATTTCCTACCCCAGGGGATCTTCCTAACCCAGGGATCGAACCCATGTCTCCTGCATCTTCTGCACTGGCAGGTGGATTCTTTACCACTGAGCCATCTACTGTAGCTCACTGATCATCAAATTGATCTTTGAAAAATCAAAGATCGTCTCCACTTCTGAGCCTTTCCACTTTGTACTTGCTGGTCTTTTGACTTGAATGTTCTTCTCCAAGATATTTCAGCATGACTTTGGACTCAGAGGAGAATGGAAGGGGCAGCAGGGCAGAGGAGGTGAGGGCTCAGTGGTGGGGGCCGTGAAGAGCCAAAGACACGGCGGGGTTGGGCAGAAAGAAGACGTAAGTGGCAGGGGAGCCAATCTCCTATTTCACACTTAACAAGACTAGTCTAAATGCCAATCTGGCTCTAATCAGCATGAAAAGACAAAGAGCTCAAATAAGCTCGGTTTTGAGAACTGTGAAACAATGTATTTTGGTAGTTCTGTGATGGCTGCCTCCTACTCTGCATTCTCTGAAACATTTGGGAGAACGAAATGGAGGAAAGGGGAGCTTTCCAATGGAGGAGGATCCCGAGAATTGGAACTGAATTTAGGCTAGAGAAAAATGCCCCTCAGGAGCTCAGCCCAGAAAAAAAGACACGTGTCTTTCAGAACCTGAAACCTCTGTACATCAGGTAGGTTCAGAAGAGAGCAGCTCTTCCAAGGGAGGCTACCTCTTCTCCCTCGTTCTTAAAGTCTAAAATACGAGCCTTCCTGCTTGCAGATGCTAGAAACCCTTTCACAGGGAATAGGCTTTTACTTTACAGTGAGTGAAGCAGGCGTAAAATATTCCTGGGAGACATAACAAGCTGAACAAAGCTTATACAGAAGATTTGACTGACGCCAGACTTTCTTTAGAAACAGGTTTAACAGGGGGAGAGAAAAACGGGAAAAGAACATGATATATATATAAAGGGGTACTCACTCCAGTATTCTGGCCTAGAGAATTCCAAGGACTGTATAGTCCATGGGGTCGCAAAGAGTCGAACACAACTGAGCGACTTTCACTTTTCTCCTATTTCATCTCTGTATCTCTCCCTGGCATTAAGAATACATAGGGGTTACCCTCATTTAATATGTCTTATCTTAAAAAAATCTCATTCCCCAGTCCCTCACCTCTCTTCCTGCTTTCAAAGTGTAGCTCTGCTCCCCTTTTGGAGGAAACCTCTCCAGAGCTGTCTGTGTTCTTTCTCCACTTCCACCTCCCTTCCTCACAGATTTGTCAGTGAAATTCAATCTGGCTTCATCGGCTTTTATAGGAGAGACCAGTGGTCTCCTTGAAGGAGGCTAACTACTGTTCTGATCTTATCTTACTCTGTCAGCAGCATTTGATGTATTATTTGATCACTCCCTTCTTCACGTGAAATTGATTACACCTTATCACCATTCTGGTCTGACTTTTCTTCTGCTTTAAAGGCTACACAAGTATTACACTCCCTACCTAGTAGCCCTGCTCTGATTTTTAGCCTCTGCGATGATCACTCCCTCTGCGTAAAGCAGCCAGTGATACCTTTAAAATGTAAATCAGGTCGTGTCACTCTCCAGCTTAAATGCTGGCACCCCACTGTGCTCTGAATAACGCCTTACGGCTCCCTGTGAGGGCCTCACCCTTGTGGACAGATGTTGTTTTCCTTCTACACCGGCCACTCGACTCTCCAGAACAGGCTAGGGTTAGGGTTAGGGTTAGGGTTAGGGTTAAACTCAGAAAGCAATGGAGAGGCTTTCCCAGATCACTGCGCCAAAGGAAGGTACATGCACATATACCCGTGGCTTCCCTGGTGGCTCAGGGATAAAAAGTCTGCCTGCAATGGAGGAGCCGCAGGAGACTCAGGTTCAATCCCGGGGTCGAGAAGATCCCTGGAGGAGGGCAGGGCAACCCACTCCAGTACCCTTGCCTGGAGAAGTTCCATGGACAGAGGAGCCTGGCGGCGTACAGTCCGTGGGGCCACGAAGAGTCGGACACAACTGAGTGACTAAGCACACACGCAGGCTCACATATACACACAACCACAATCATCACTCTAGTCCCTTCATAAATTTACACAAATCTGTGTTACCATTTAAATTACCTGCTTCTTCCACCAGAACATAAGCTCTAAAATAGCAAATGGCCTGTCCATTTTTACCCATCAGTACATCCAGCATTACTTACCAACACCTGGTATGTATTAACTTATTGAATAAATAAATGAGGGATGGTGCTACTATTTGAATATGAAAGGTTGGTGGCTCAAAGGAAAAATCTCTGGTTTAACAGCTTTGTTTAGATGAGATTGGATTTGGTTAGTCATTTCTCCTCCTGCCAGTCAAATCATGCAATCAACATCAATGGAGTGGAGAGTGCTTGTCTCACAGTTCAGTCAGTTAGTCAGTTCAGTCGCTCAGTCATGTCTGACTCTTTGCAACCCCATGAATCGCAGCACACCAGGCCTCTCTGTTCATCACCAACTCCCAGAGTTCACTCAGACTCATGTCCATCAAGTCCGTGATGCCATCCAGCCATCTCATCCTTGGTCGTCCCTTTCTCCTCCTGCCCCCAATCCCTCCCAGCATCAGAGTCTTCTCCAATGAGTCAACTCTTCTCATGAGGTGGCCAAAGTACTGGAGTTTCACCTTTAGCATCATTCCTTCCAAAGAAATCCCAGGGTTGATCTCCTTCAGAATGGACTGGTTGGATCTCCTTGCAGTCCAAGGGACTCTCAAATCTTCTCCAACACCACAGTTCAAAGGAATCAATTCCTTGGCACTCAGCCTTCTTCACAGTCCAACTCTCACATCCATACATGACCAGAGGAAAAACCATAGCCTTGACTAGGCGGACCTTAGTCGGCAAAGCAATGTCTCTGCTTTTGAATATACTATCCAGGTTGGTCATAACTTTTCTTCCAAGGAGTAAGCGTCTTAATTTCATGGCTGCAGTCACCATCTGCAGTGATTTTGGAGCCCAAAAAAATAAAGCCTGACACTGTTTCCACTGTTTCCCCATCTATTTGCAGATGTGTATAAGAGACAGCTTCTGAGCCTTTCCACTTTGTACTTGCTGGTCTTTTGACTTGAATGTTCTTCTCCAAGATATTTCAGCATGACTTTGGACTCAGAGGAGAATGGAAGGGGCAGCAGGGCAGAGGAGGTGAGGGCTCAGTGGTGGGGGCCGTGAAGAGCCAAAGACACGGCGGGGTTGGGCAGAAAGAAGACGTAAGTGGCAGGGGAGCCAATCTCCTATTTCACACTTAACAAGACTAGTCTAAATGCCAATCTGGCTCTAATCAGCATGAAAAGACAAAGAGCTCAAATAAGCTCGGTTTTGAGAACTGTGAAACAATGTATTTTGGTAGTTCTGTGATGGCTGCCTCCTACTCTGCATTCTCTGAAACATTTGGGAGAACGAAATGGAGGAAAGGGGAGCTTTCCAATGGAGGAGGATCCCGAGAATTGGAACTGAATTTAGGCTAGAGAAAAATGCCCCTCAGGAGCTCAGCCCAGAAAAAAAGACACGTGTCTTTCAGAACCTGAAACCTCTGTACATCAGGTAGGTTCAGAAGAGAGCAGCTCTTCCAAGGGAGGCTACCTCTTCTCCCTCGTTCTTAAAGTCTAAAATACGAGCCTTCCTGCTTGCAGATGCTAGAAACCCTTTCACAGGGAATAGGCTTTTACTTTACAGTGAGTGAAGCAGGCGTAAAATATTCCTGGGAGACATAACAAGCTGAACAAAGCTTATACAGAAGATTTGACTGACGCCAGACTTTCTTTAGAAACAGGTTTAACAGGGGGAGAGAAAAACGGGAAAAGAACATGATATATATATAAAGGGGTACTCACTCCAGTATTCTGGCCTAGAGAATTCCAAGGACTGTATAGTCCATGGGGTCGCAAAGAGTCGAACACAACTGAGCGACTTTCACTTTTCTCCTATTTCATCTCTGTATCTCTCCCTGGCATTAAGAATACATAGGGGTTACCCTCATTTAATATGTCTTATCTTAAAAAAATCTCATTCCCCAGTCCCTCACCTCTCTTCCTGCTTTCAAAGTGTAGCTCTGCTCCCCTTTTGGAGGAAACCTCTCCAGAGCTGTCTGTGTTCTTTCTCCACTTCCACCTCCCTTCCTCACAGATTTGTCAGTGAAATTCAATCTGGCTTCATCGGCTTTTATAGGAGAGACCAGTGGTCTCCTTGAAGGAGGCTAACTACTGTTCTGATCTTATCTTACTCTGTCAGCAGCATTTGATGTATTATTTGATCACTCCCTTCTTCACGTGAAATTGATTACACCTTATCACCATTCTGGTCTGACTTTTCTTCTGCTTTAAAGGCTACACAAGTATTACACTCCCTACCTAGTAGCCCTGCTCTGATTTTTAGCCTCTGCGATGATCACTCCCTCTGCGTAAAGCAGCCAGTGATACCTTTAAAATGTAAATCAGGTCGTGTCACTCTCCAGCTTAAATGCTGGCACCCCACTGTGCTCTGAATAACGCCTTACGGCTCCCTGTGAGGGCCTCACCCTTGTGGACAGATGTTGTTTTCCTTCTACACCGGCCACTCGACTCTCCAGAACAGGCTAGGGTTAGGGTTAGGGTTAGGGTTAGGGTTAAACTCAGAAAGCAATGGAGAGGCTTTCCCAGATCACTGCGCCAAAGGAAGGTACATGCACATATACCCGTGGCTTCCCTGGTGGCTCAGGGATAAAAAGTCTGCCTGCAATGGAGGAGCCGCAGGAGACTCAGGTTCAATCCCGGGGTCGAGAAGATCCCTGGAGGAGGGCAGGGCAACCCACTCCAGTACCCTTGCCTGGAGAAGTTCCATGGACAGAGGAGCCTGGCGGCGTACAGTCCGTGGGGCCACGAAGAGTCGGACACAACTGAGTGACTAAGCACACACGCAGGCTCACATATACACACAACCACAATCATCACTCTAGTCCCTTCATAAATTTACACAAATCTGTGTTACCATTTAAATTACCTGCTTCTTCCACCAGAACATAAGCTCTAAAATAGCAAATGGCCTGTCCATTTTTACCCATCAGTACATCCAGCATTACTTACCAACACCTGGTATGTATTAACTTATTGAATAAATAAATGAGGGATGGTGCTACTATTTGAATATGAAAGGTTGGTGGCTCAAAGGAAAAATCTCTGGTTTAACAGCTTTGTTTAGATGAGATTGGATTTGGTTAGTCATTTCTCCTCCTGCCAGTCAAATCATGCAATCAACATCAATGGAGTGGAGAGTGCTTGTCTCACAGTTCAGTCAGTTAGTCAGTTCAGTCGCTCAGTCATGTCTGACTCTTTGCAACCCCATGAATCGCAGCACACCAGGCCTCTCTGTTCATCACCAACTCCCAGAGTTCACTCAGACTCATGTCCATCAAGTCCGTGATGCCATCCAGCCATCTCATCCTTGGTCGTCCCTTTCTCCTCCTGCCCCCAATCCCTCCCAGCATCAGAGTCTTCTCCAATGAGTCAACTCTTCTCATGAGGTGGCCAAAGTACTGGAGTTTCACCTTTAGCATCATTCCTTCCAAAGAAATCCCAGGGTTGATCTCCTTCAGAATGGACTGGTTGGATCTCCTTGCAGTCCAAGGGACTCTCAAATCTTCTCCAACACCACAGTTCAAAGGAATCAATTCCTTGGCACTCAGCCTTCTTCACAGTCCAACTCTCACATCCATACATGACCAGAGGAAAAACCATAGCCTTGACTAGGCGGACCTTAGTCGGCAAAGCAATGTCTCTGCTTTTGAATATACTATCCAGGTTGGTCATAACTTTTCTTCCAAGGAGTAAGCGTCTTAATTTCATGGCTGCAGTCACCATCTGCAGTGATTTTGGAGCCCAAAAAAATAAAGCCTGACACTGTTTCCACTGTTTCCCCATCTATTTGCAGATGTGTATAAGAGACAGCTTCTGAGCCTTTCCACTTTGTACTTGCTGGTCTTTTGACTTGAATGTTCTTCTCCAAGATATTTCAGCATGACTTTGGACTCAGAGGAGAATGGAAGGGGCAGCAGGGCAGAGGAGGTGAGGGCTCAGTGGTGGGGGCCGTGAAGAGCCAAAGACACGGCGGGGTTGGGCAGAAAGAAGACGTAAGTGGCAGGGGAGCCAATCTCCTATTTCACACTTAACAAGACTAGTCTAAATGCCAATCTGGCTCTAATCAGCATGAAAAGACAAAGAGCTCAAATAAGCTCGGTTTTGAGAACTGTGAAACAATGTATTTTGGTAGTTCTGTGATGGCTGCCTCCTACTCTGCATTCTCTGAAACATTTGGGAGAACGAAATGGAGGAAAGGGGAGCTTTCCAATGGAGGAGGATCCCGAGAATTGGAACTGAATTTAGGCTAGAGAAAAATGCCCCTCAGGAGCTCAGCCCAGAAAAAAAGACACGTGTCTTTCAGAACCTGAAACCTCTGTACATCAGGTAGGTTCAGAAGAGAGCAGCTCTTCCAAGGGAGGCTACCTCTTCTCCCTCGTTCTTAAAGTCTAAAATACGAGCCTTCCTGCTTGCAGATGCTAGAAACCCTTTCACAGGGAATAGGCTTTTACTTTACAGTGAGTGAAGCAGGCGTAAAATATTCCTGGGAGACATAACAAGCTGAACAAAGCTTATACAGAAGATTTGACTGACGCCAGACTTTCTTTAGAAACAGGTTTAACAGGGGGAGAGAAAAACGGGAAAAGAACATGATATATATATAAAGGGGTACTCACTCCAGTATTCTGGCCTAGAGAATTCCAAGGACTGTATAGTCCATGGGGTCGCAAAGAGTCGAACACAACTGAGCGACTTTCACTTTTCTCCTATTTCATCTCTGTATCTCTCCCTGGCATTAAGAATACATAGGGGTTACCCTCATTTAATATGTCTTATCTTAAAAAAATCTCATTCCCCAGTCCCTCACCTCTCTTCCTGCTTTCAAAGTGTAGCTCTGCTCCCCTTTTGGAGGAAACCTCTCCAGAGCTGTCTGTGTTCTTTCTCCACTTCCACCTCCCTTCCTCACAGATTTGTCAGTGAAATTCAATCTGGCTTCATCGGCTTTTATAGGAGAGACCAGTGGTCTCCTTGAAGGAGGCTAACTACTGTTCTGATCTTATCTTACTCTGTCAGCAGCATTTGATGTATTATTTGATCACTCCCTTCTTCACGTGAAATTGATTACACCTTATCACCATTCTGGTCTGACTTTTCTTCTGCTTTAAAGGCTACACAAGTATTACACTCCCTACCTAGTAGCCCTGCTCTGATTTTTAGCCTCTGCGATGATCACTCCCTCTGCGTAAAGCAGCCAGTGATACCTTTAAAATGTAAATCAGGTCGTGTCACTCTCCAGCTTAAATGCTGGCACCCCACTGTGCTCTGAATAACGCCTTACGGCTCCCTGTGAGGGCCTCACCCTTGTGGACAGATGTTGTTTTCCTTCTACACCGGCCACTCGACTCTCCAGAACAGGCTAGGGTTAGGGTTAGGGTTAGGGTTAGGGTTAAACTCAGAAAGCAATGGAGAGGCTTTCCCAGATCACTGCGCCAAAGGAAGGTACATGCACATATACCCGTGGCTTCCCTGGTGGCTCAGGGATAAAAAGTCTGCCTGCAATGGAGGAGCCGCAGGAGACTCAGGTTCAATCCCGGGGTCGAGAAGATCCCTGGAGGAGGGCAGGGCAACCCACTCCATTGTTTTCCTTCTACACCGGCCACTCGACTCTCCAGAACAGGCTAGGGTTAGGGTTAGGGTTAGGGTTAGGGTTAAACTCAGAAAGCAATGGAGAGGCTTTCCCAGATCACTGCGCCAAAGGAAGGTACATGCACATATACCCGTGGCTTCCCTGGTGGCTCAGGGATAAAAAGTCTGCCTGCAATGGAGGAGCCGCAGGAGACTCAGGTTCAATCCCGGGGTCGAGAAGATCCCTGGAGGAGGGCAGGGCAACCCACTCCAGTACCCTTGCCTGGAGAAGTTCCATGGACAGAGGAGCCTGGCGGCGTACAGTCCGTGGGGCCACGAAGAGTCGGACACAACTGAGTGACTAAGCACACACGCAGGCTCACATATACACACAACCACAATCATCACTCTAGTCCCTTCATAAATTTACACAAATCTGTGTTACCATTTAAATTACCTGCTTCTTCCACCAGAACATAAGCTCTAAAATAGCAAATGGCCTGTCCATTTTTACCCATCAGTACATCCAGCATTACTTACCAACACCTGGTATGTATTAACTTATTGAATAAATAAATGAGGGATGGTGCTACTATTTGAATATAAAAGGTTGGTGGCTCAAAGGAAAAATCTCTGGTTTAACAGCTTTGTTTAGATGAGATTGGATTTGGTTAGTCATTTCTCCTCCTGCCAGTCAAATCATGCAATCAACATCAATGGAGTGGAGAGTGCTTGTCTCACAGTTCAGTCAGTTAGTCAGTTCAGTCGCTCAGTCATGTCTGACTCTTTGCAACCCCATGAATCGCAGCACACCAGGCCTCTCTGTTCATCACCAACTCCCTTGAGTTTTTAAAAGCTATTTCTTCAAAACACAGGAAGCTCAAAAGGTTGAAGGGACCCCCATGGAAAGTTTAGTTGGCCCAGACAGCACTGATTTGCTTTGCCAAAGGGGTAGGTAACTCAGCCCCTAAAGGGATGGGGTAAAGATGAATCTCAGATTAAGTGAGGTCAGCATTTCACGGCTGGAACTATATGCCTATGTCAGAACTGTCAGCCAGTGGATGCAGGGATAGTTTAGGGAGCCAGTGGACATGCTATGCAGCAGTTTGATTTTGTGATTAATTTAGAGAGTGGTAAATAAAATTGCCTGTCAAGAGCAAAATAGCAAAAGCAGAATGAACACCAAGTATAAGTTATTAGCGTTGTGTTTCTGTAAAATGTATTTTAGAAATTTTTAACTTTTTTTTCCTTCTTACCATCTAACTTCCTTTCTCCATAGTAAAAGAAAAAAAAAATCTAGATCCCAGTTTGATGTTCTCTGTAACCTGTTCCTCTAATTGCAATTAAACCCTGAGAGAGTAATCTTTTCAAACGCCAGAAAACAAGTTAGTGCCCAAGGGAATGGCAAAGCTGAAAATGTGATGTGAGTAATCATCAGACCAGCTTTTTCTGCTCCAGTACAAAAGAAGGGCTGTGAAGAGGGGATCACCCACGATTCCCACGGAGGAAGGCCTGGTGTTCATTTCCCTAAGAATATAATTGTCCTGCATTCTTGGATCATCTGACAAACTGCTACCTGCTATATTGATCTACTGCCACACAGAAAAAGTAATAATTCAATAACCAGCTCTGTTGAGAGAGCAGGGAAAAGTAGTGTTAGCTTAAGGAACCACATAAGACTTGAAAAGGGGAATTAATTTTTTGAAAGGAAAATATAACGCATTTGGGAGGATCTTCAGGGGCACCAAGCGAAGACCATACAATTATTAATTGAGAGAAACTTACATCTGATTAGTCCTATGCCGGTCTCATTTGGCATAGATTATTGTTGCAGACAGGAAGCTCGGAGTTCAGGGAAATGCTGGAGTAGTGGTCCATGAATCAGACAAGACAATTAGATGTGGGTGCCTGGGTGGGAATGTTGCATTCACCTAAGATCTGGCAGCATAAAGAAAGTAGCTTTGGTATCAGAGAGACCTGAATCTGAATCCCAGTGGTGACTTACTAGCTGAGCTTGCTTGGGCAAATTACTTAAACTCCTGACCCAAAGTTTTCTCATTTGTGAAACTGGGATACCAGTATTTTTTCCTTACAATGTTTGTAAGGGGATAAGATATAATGTCTCAAAGGGAAGGGAAAGTCGCTCAGCTGTGTCCGACTCTTTGCGACTCCATGGACTGTAGCGACCCCATGGACTGTAGCCTACCAGGCTTCTCAGTCCATGGGATTTTCCAGGCAAGAGTACTGGAGTGGGTTGCCATTTCCTTCTCCAGGGGATCTTCCCGACCAAGGGATCGAACCCGGGTTTCCCGCATTGTAGGCAGACGCTTTTACCCACTGAGCCACCAGGGAAGCCCAAAACTGGTTGGTAAATAGTTAATAAATCAGTCAGTTCAGTTCAATCACTCAGTCGTGTCCGACTCTTTGTGACCCCATGAATCACAGCATGCCAGGCCTCCTTGTCCATCACCAACTCCCGGAGTTCACTCAGATTCATGTCCATCGAGTCGGTGATGCCATCCAGCCATCTCATCCTCTGTTGTCCCCTTCTCCTCCTGCTCCCCAATCCCTCCCAGCATCAGAGTCTTTTCCAATGAGTCAGCTCTTCGCATGAGGTGGCCAAAGTACTGGAATTTCAGCTTCAGCATCAGTCCTTCCAATGAACACCCAGGACTGATCTTCTTTAGGATTGACTGGTTGGATCTCCTTGCAGTCCAAGGGACTATCAAGAGTCTTCTCCAACACCACAGTTCAAAAGCATCAATTCTTCAGTGCTCAGCTGTCTTCACAGTCCAACTCTCACATCCATACATGATCACTGGAAAAACCGTAGCCTTGACTAGATGGACCTTTGCTGGCAAAATAATGTCTCTGCTTCTTAATACGCTATCTAGGTTGGTCACAACTTTCCTTCCAAGGAGTAAGCGTCTTTTAATTTCATGGCTGCAATCACCATCTGCAGTGATAAATAGTAGTTGATAAATAGTAGCTATTAGCATTAACTACAAAACTTTTGGAGTCATGGAGGATAAATAAGGGAAGAAGAATATCAGTAAGCTGGTTAAAAAAATTTTTAGGAGATGGAATAGTTTGTAAATAACAGAGAAGCCAACAAGTTAAGAAAAGCACATGATAAGAAGTTACAGTCACTGGAAGGAAGTCAGTGATTTATTTGAGGAAAACGGTGTCCAATTTATCAGTAGAATGCTATTTGACATTTGTGGGAAATGAGAGAAAAGTCAGGTCAAAATATAAAAATGCGGAAATCATTAACTAGATGAAATGGAATGCTTGCTGGTATGTGAGGGAGGGTCGGTGTGAAATAAGTGGTCTTGATATAATTGGAGAAAGATGGGTAACAAATGGTACATCTAGGCTACAGTTCAGGGAGTTGTATCATTCTTTGTGAGGCAAAATACCATTAAAAATGACATCAGAATTTCTTCTAAGCAAGTATCCCTCTAATATCTCTGCTGGCATAAATTCCATAATTATTAAAAAAATTAAAAACAATATAAATAGAAAAAGTGCTTTACCAGAGTATTGAAAATCAGTTTCCCAATGAAACTGAGGAAGCTGGAAAGGTAGGTCAGGTAAGAAATTAAAAACTTCTATTATCTACCCGTCAGTTGTCAGGCTACCTAATTCAGACTGAAATGCAGAGATGAGATTTTAGGATGAGACAAATGACTAATTCTAACAAAGTAAAATAACCCTGCATAACATGGAGTATTTGCGTAATGAACACGAACTGGTTTAGTCAGGTGGTTATGAGTGATTTTTCATGAAATAATAGCAGGATCAATTCAATATTTTAGCAAGTAGATTAAAGTAAAAATCACCCTTTTAGAAAAAAATTTAAGAACTATTCAGAAAACTTCGCTGAAACAGATTTTAAAGTAACATTAAAAGAAAAAACCCTAAAGGCTGACTAAAAGCATTATTATGAATTTATGAAAATTATTTGCCAAAGATAAAATGTTGAGATATTAAGGATGAACTAAATGACTAAATAATTCTAGAAGTACATGGCAAACTTTTCTGAAATTAATAATAACACAATTGTTTTCAGATACATCAAATCAGCAAGCTACATAGCTAAGAAAAAATAATGTGCACAGTTGGAAAATAAATGATGTAATCCAGTTAATTCATTTATTCTTTCCTTTTTCTTGACTAGAAACGGCACCTAAAAAGAAAAAAAAAGTTCAGAAAATGCAGATCTTATCTTTTTTGCTTTTTATTACATGAAAAAAAATTAGAAACACTTCAAATTTTTACTGAAACCCAAAAGTTTCAAAACCTTTTTTTTTGGTAAAATATCAAAGGAAGATGGTATGGAAAGATTTTGAGACTACATCCTGCTTCCAAGCTAACTTTGGAAGCAGACAGTTGTGAGCTACTAAGAAAAGTCAGGATGAAGCAACTCATTGAGAATGACTGATTCCCACCTAAGATTTTTGAATGGACTCTAAGTATATTCAATGTATATTCCCAACTGTTCATTGAGCCACAGTGCCAAAGGCTGGGGGTTCGCCAGGTGACTCTAAGTGCTCTGGGCCATGGCTGATCTCCCTGGTAAGCCTGTGGAATCTGTCAAGAAAGGCAGGAAGAACCATATCCTTCTTGGGGAGAAAGGCAACAGCTTTAATGTAAAGAAAGCTATCTGGGATGCAACTGCGAGTTGTTTCCCGAAATAGTTTTATTAGACTTTTTCAGTCATGAAAGTAATATACTCTTATTGAAAAAACAGAAGAAAAAAAAACAAACACAGAAAAATATAAAGAAGAAAAGAAAAATCGATTATCATTCCACTACACAGCAATAACCATAGTAAAATCTTAAGGTATATTCTTATAGATTTCCCCCATATATGTTTTCTGTCTTTCAGTACATTTTGTATAAAAAATGAGACACTATAATTTTATAGTCTGCATTTTTCACTTAGAAACCTATGAAATGCAAATTCATCCATGTCAGTAAAAGCAGAAGAAAATGGCAACCCACTCCAGTGTTCTTGCCTGGAGAGTCCCAGGGACAGGGGAGCCTGGTGGGCTACCATCTATGGGGTCACACAGAGTCGGACCCGACTGAAGCGACTTAGCAGCAGCAGCAGCATCAGTAAAAGTAGATACAATGTCACTCTTTAGTGTTTGGACATTATGTACTTTAATTTATCTTTTTGATAATTGAATTATGTTTGGTCACATAATTTAAATAAACATTTGATTTACTTTTAAAACTCAGTTCAATATCTTGCTCTCAGTAGACTCTTTAAATGTATTAATCTGTATAGATTTATGGATCATATTATACTCTCAGACTATAACATTATGTTCTGTGCAGCACCTAGCACACCAGAGATGATAGAATATATTTTTCAGTTTTACTGAGAAACACACATCACTGTATAAGTTTAAGGCATGCAGCATAATTTGATTTACATATATTGAGAAATGATTACCATAATATATTCAGTTAACAGATACTTTCTCATGTATCCATAGATATAATGAAAAGAAATAAGAAAAATGGAAAAAATTTCTCCTCGTGATGAGAACTCTTAAAATTTGCTTAACTTTCCTATAAACCATATAGCAGTGTTAGCTGTAGTCATTGTTATATATTATATACCTAGTACTTATTTATAATCGGAAGTCTGTACTTTTTGACTACCTTTCTTCAATTCCTCTTGCCCCTCCCCTCCACAAGTCTGGTAACCACAAGCCTGATCTCTTTCTTCATGTGATTTTTTTTTTTTTTTTAGATTACACATATAAGAGATTATACTTCCTTGGTGGCTCAGACGGTAAAGCGTCTTCCTACAAGGCGGGAGACCCGGGTTCGATCCATGTGTTGGGAGGATCCTCTGGAGAAGGAAACGGCAACCCACGCTAGTATTTTTGCCTGGAAAATCCCATGGATGGAGGAGCGTGGTAGGTTACAATCCATGGGGTCACAAATAGTCGGACATGACCGAGCAACTTCACTCACTCATAAGAGATTATACACTATTTGTCTTTGACTTGTTTCACTTAGCGTAATACCTCCAGTTCAGTTCAGTTGCTCAGTTGCGTTCGACTCTTTGTGACCCCATGGACTGCAGCACACCAGGCCTTCCTGTCCTTCAAGGTCCATCCATATTATTGCAAATGGCAGGACGTTCTCATTTTTTAAATGACTGACTAATCAGTTCAGTTCAGTTCAGTTCAGTCGCTCAGTCGTGTCCTCATCATCTTTCAGGATTTGAAACAGCTCAATTGGAATTCCATCACCTCCACTAGCTTTGTTCGTAGTGACAGGCAGAGCTAAGTACCCAGATCTTCTAGTCTATACAGTTAAGAGCTGTGATTTCTAAATTGTGAGCCACAGAGTCACTATAGTACTTATTCAAGACAGCACTCTCCCGGGATAAACAGGGACTGTTCTAAGAAACAGAATTAATACAAGCTCTGGTGAAGTCACTGCCTTTCTAACCCACTGTGACAGGTACAGATATTCCACAGCTGCTCCTCTTGCCCTGGGAGGATACAGTGTCACAGCTTCTTCTTCAACCAGGACACACTGCTGTCATTTGTGTGACTCACACTGTGTATCAAACACAACCACAGAAGAGATTAAATCAGAGTGAGATGATGAAAATCAGAAAAGAGAACACTGAGAGATAGAATATATATGAATTCCCAAAGAAGGAGAAGTAAGCAGAGAAATCTAGGGACGCAACTATGAATATTCTGCTGTGTCTCTGTGCCTGTCAAGGGACAGTTCAAAAGAAAAGCTCTGCTGGATTCCAACTCCCATATTCCCCAGTGAGGTGACTTCAATACCCTCATGATCAAATCCATACAAAAATGAAATAGATATCTGGTGATTTAAAAAATGAGTATAGTATTAGCCTCCCAAATGTTCCTTTATGTTCATGTTGCCAAGGCTGGAAGAAAATAAATGCATATTATTTATGTTTATAAATGTATCATAGTCACTTTTTTAAAAGTAAAATATAAAAAGCAAAAGAGAGTAACATATCTACCATTTTAACATTGCCATTTTATTTCCTTTCACTTTTAAAAATTGTGCATATTTCCTTATTAGTTCAAATATGGAAATACAATTTTTTGCAAATATGCAAAATACAATTGTTTGCATATAAAATATGCAAATACAATTGTTTCTTACAATGTTCACTGAAAATATCATAGTTTTATGACTACCTAATGTTCATAAAGGCTTCCCTCTTAACTCCATTGGTAAAGAATCTGCCTGCAATGCAGCAGACGCAGGTTCGATCCCTGAGTTGGGAAGATCCCCTGGAGAAGGAAATGGCAACCCACTCCAGTATTCNAAATATCATAGTTTTATGACTACCTAATGTTCATAAAGGCTTCCCTCTTAACTCCATTGGTAAAGAATCTGCCTGCAATGCAGCAGACGCAGGTTCGATCCCTGAGTTGGGAAGATCCCCTGGAGAAGGAAATGGCAACCCACTCCAGTATTCTTACCTGGAGAATCTCATGGACAGAGGAGCCTGGTGGACTACATTCCATGGGGTCGCAAAAGTTGGTTGGACATGACTTAGCGAGTAAACCACCACCAGTGTTCATAAGCAGAATGTAACGGGGCTTCCTAACGGCCCAGTGTCATTAATGGCTAGATAGTGCTTCCCTGGTGTCTCAGATGGTAAAGAATCTGCCTGCAATGCAAGAGAGCTGCACTTGATCCCTGGGTCGGGAAGATCCCCTGGAGAAAGAAATGGCTACCCACTCCAGTCTTCTTGCCTGGTGAACTCCATTGACAGAGGAGCCTGGCGGGCTACAATCCCTGGAGTGGCAAAGAGTCAGACACGAGTAAGTGACTAACCCTAACTTATGGTTAGATCCTTTAAAACTTTTTTACATTTTGTTACTAATATAAGTCATTCTGTAATGAACATCCTTGGCTGTACTTTTAAAGAGTTTAATTTGAATTCTGGGCCTGCCATTTAGAGATCTTTATAAGCCTCTTATCCCATGTGACGGTTGTTTCAATTTCTTCATGGATAAGATGGGGATAATAATTGCTACCCTACAGTATTTTATTGTTGTAAAGATTCAGTGAGAATATACGCAAACTCTTTTGGCCCATGGTACATGTTCAGTGCCATTCCTGAAAGAATTTGTAAAACCAAGGTAGACATTTCCCAGTTTTCTATTTCCAGTTTTCTAAGTCTTTCCATAAAAATTAATCCAACAAAAACAAACTCAACATAGAAATAAAGGTATCTATGACAGCATTCCAGTGCTAGTAAGGAAAAATGTCTAACAAGCAGGAAAATATAGTTTTTATTTATTCTTTTTCCCTAAAAGTTGAAGACAGTTTTATTAAAATCCTAAACTATGTCCAATATAATCTTGCTGAATGGTAGTCAAAGATAGGGCATTGATGCCTCTTTGCATTCAGATTTAAACACACTCCTTCACCTTTTTTGAAGACTGGGATGAGAGCTGTACTACTTTAGTTAAGCTCCATAGAAGTTTCAAGACCATTTCTTATGTTTATTAATTACTGCTGACCATCAGGGTAATACCTGGGTTACTACAGACCTGGGGATCAGCCAGGTCCTATAGACATTCAAGTTCTAACAGAACTGGAACAATTCATCATTTCCCTTTTGTTCTTTTTGGTCATTTTCACACCATCAAGACAGTGCTTTTCAAAGCACTTTACAAATTACTAAGGAGGCATGAAAAGAGCAAACTCCAGTTCTCATTTTATATTGCTTTCAGCTGGACAGCAATGACTGGGTGGCACAATCCTCAAACCATCTGAAGTGAAGGGGGCAGAGCACTGTGTATTCTCCGAGGCCTGAATTCTCCCTTTGATACTAAAACTAGGTGATCATCTATGAGACACAAAACTGAGAATTTAGATACTCAAGAAGCTTATGATTTGTAACCTGTCAAAGAACAAAAAGAAATAACAAAACCAAAAAGTTCTCCTAGAAGCACTAGCATTTAAGCCTCATCAGTTGCATCTTGGGGTTGGATGCCTTATTGGGGATAGCTTTGATTGGGGGAACACCTGGAAACTCTTTAGCTCCTGACAATCTTTCTAAGATAATTAAGATACCCTGGTTAACACTGTTCAAAAATGCTAAAAACTTCGTCTAAAAAGGAAAAGAACATGCTATAGACAAACAAGGCTTTTAAATGATCCTAAAAGTAACATCATACAGCTCTAGGGCTAGAGTAAGAATGAGATGCTACAAATCTTAATGATTTAAGGTTCGAAGAAAAATTCCTGGTTGATTTTGCTCCACGGTGGTATTCTCTCTCATTGTGTAAAGCCAGATTTGCCTTCTTTTGCCTTAACACAGAGCTTCATTTTTCTGAAGAGATCAGATGCTTCCAGAAATCAAAAATGGAAGCATATCAGCTCAGTCCTTCTCAAAGTCTATTTCTATGCAGCGATGTGTACATCCTCTATGCACTATCAGCGTGCTCTTAAGTCTCTTCTGGAATGAATGGCTCAGATATAAAGCTCCACGTTGACTAACTGGGCCAGTGTGCATACATTCCATGCTAACGCTCCGGCACCGCTCCCCCTTGGTAACAGTCCCCAGGACTGTCAGGGTTCACAGGATGCAGTGCAAAGGGCCTGTGACCAGCACTGGGTAGTCCTGTCCTTCCCTGCATACATGATCATATTCGTGCCCACGGGGTGTCGTGCTCCACAGCTGTCTGCAGCCACCACGCCCTCGCCTCCCCAGGCTCGGGTGGTCAGCACCAGGGGTGGCCGTATGCACCGCTGCGTTGTCCTCACGGAAGGGCCACGTCCACAGTGACAGCTGCCCTTGAAGCCAGAAGCCAGCATAGGAAGAGCCGGTGACAGAGAAACAGCTCTGAGACAGAGCTGGATTTACACTGAATTCTTACCCTAGAGAAATTCTTTCAAGTTAAAAGAGACTCAAACTGGGGAAAAAAAAAACAAAACTAAGATATCTTTGACTAAAACTTTTAAGCACTTTCCCCCCAGATACCAGTTGGTATCAGATTCAGGAAGAATTTTAACTGTCACAGAAAATAAAGGATGCTTAAATTCCTTCTTTTATGCACATATAAATATGGTAGGTAAATCATAACACTCATCCATATTCCCCTTCAAAAAAAATGTCAAAATTTAAAAGATGAGGATAGCAAACTTGGATTCACTGTGACTTGTCCATAAAAGAAGTCATTCACAGCCTACACTACTTCATTATTTTTGTCACACCTTGAAACTGATCATGACACCCAAATATGTACTGATGCTATCATGGAAAAATAGTTCTAAACTATCTGGATCTCAAAATTTCTAAGAAAAATCCTTCCAGTGACAGCCTGGCATTCTATGGGGCAAAAAGCACTGTAGATATAACTATCCATTTGATACATTTCTCAGATCTTTGGGATGGAGATCAAGAATGATAGCTTTAACTGAATGTACCCTGTGATACTGACACTTAGAATGGAGAGCAAACTGGAATTCCATATACATGCCACCAGAGGGCCATCGGTGTGCCCTGTGTACCCATAAGACAGAAAGACAAAGGGAGCCATATACACGGGCACCGGTGGGCCATCTGTGTGCTCTGTGTACCCATGAGACAGAGAGACAAAGGGAGCCACACCCGCATCATTAACCATTACACACTCCATTACTTATCTTTCATTTGGTAGTGAATGCTGTATACTGACACTCACTAACCTACGGTTTTACAGAATTTAGAAAAGAAATACTTTGCTTGCTTTCTCTGTACATAGAAAACTCCTGTTTCACAGAGTGACTTGAACTGCACTCAGCTTCTCCATGTCTATGTGTCAGTCAACAAAAGGCTTTTTCTTCCTTAATCAGATTAGCAAGGAGCAATATCTAGTTTCAGTATCAGATCGGGGCCACAATCATTCCTTTCTTTTTTTTAGTCTTTTTTCTCTTTCAGGACCTATCTGGTATCAAACAGAAAGGGCTCAGATTTAGGACTCCATGCTACTGAGTCCTTTGGTTTCCAGGGAAAATTCCCATGAAGTATTTTTGCATTAACATATAGAAGGGGTTACTACAGACTGCTGATTAATTAAGTGTGGCTCCCATTTTTATTCTTTATTGTTAAAATTGCTGAACTGGCATATGGTAATCCGAGAACACTTTCTTTAAAAAAAACTGTTTCAAGCTAATTCAATACTGAAAATTATTTGGATTTCTTCTAATCAATATCTTTTTGCACACAGTCATTCATTTCCTCTCTCTCAACAGATTAACAGTCTGGAGTTCCAGGACTTGATCTCCTCTTAGTCTTTTCTCTCTCTTCTTCTTACATTGTCTGGATAGATGCAGCTTTGACCATTATTCAATTTTTGCCACGAATAACTATAAAAGTAAAAGCTTACTAGAATGTTTTTCGTGGCTAGCACTCCGCTTACAGCCCTCCTCCTCAGCATGTCAGGGATCCTGAGTGTGCCTGAGGACCCATCTGTCTCTCCTCACTCTCTCTCCTTTCCCATCCGCTTCCCAGCCCTCACTCCCTGAGCTCCTCTCAGCCTCGCCTTTCCCTGCCGTGGCCCATCTGCTCCCCAGCTGTCACCCCCTGAGCTCACCAAGTCAGGAAGTCCTGAGTGTGCCTGCAGGCTCACCCCGTCTCTCCTCTCCCGGCGTGGCCCATCCGCTCCACTCCCCAGCCCTGCCTCCTGGAGCTCCTTCAGCCTCAATGCACCTCTCCTCTGGTTACCAGGCCCTCCCCACTCAGGCCTCTGAGAAGCTCCGTCCCTTTCTTCTGCTAGGAAATGGTGACATAAGCTCTCCCTCTAAGATTTCCTCTAGTTCGGGATAGTCGTCTCCTGCTGCTGCTCCACAGACTCCATATACAGGGTGAAGATCATTTTAGACCCAACCACTCACCACTCAGAGAAGCACGGGAGGGCTCAGCATGCTAGCCTGGGCAGGTGGTGTCGGGCACAGTCTGTTTCTTTGGGTGACAGCAAGCGGACCAGCACCCGTATATTCAGCAGCTCCCCCTCTCTGACTCTTTCCTTCTCCCTGCTCCCCTGGGGCTTCCCTGGTGGCTCAGAGAGTGAAGAATCTGCCTTCAGTGCAGGAGACCTGGGTTCAACCTCTGGGTCGGGAAGATTCCCAGAAGAAGGGAATGGCTACCCACTGCAGTATTCTCGCTTAAAGAAGTCAATGGACAGAGACGCCTGGCGGGCTACAGTCCATGGGGTTGCAAAGGGTTGGACACGACTGAGTGATGAACACTTGCGCTCTGTGCCTCCAGCCCTTGGGGGTATATTATGCCAGTTGTTCTGTGAGCTGCGGCATTAGTACATGTACTCCCCTTGCACCAGCTTGCCTCTGAATTATGGTGTTATTTTTTAAAAGGTAACAAAATGCCTGTGAAAAATCAATATAATGAGAAGATAGATAAGTGAGCTGAATTGTGACGGATTCCAGCAGCATTTCTATCAAAAAAAAAAAAAAAATTATTTGGAACCAGTCTGTTGTTCCATGTGCAGTTCTAACTGTTGCTTCCTGACCTGCATACAGATTTGCCCATTGCATATATACAATGAACAGAGGAGCCTGGCGGGCTACAGTCCATGGGGTCGCAAAGAGTCAGACACGACTTAGTGACTGAGCGCACACGTGCATATCCAATACCACAGCTTTATCCATTCTTCCATCAGTGGACACTTGTTTTCCTGTCTTGGCTATTGTAAATAAGGCTGCCATGAACATGGGAGGTACAAATGCATTTTCAGGTGAGTGCTTTTGTTTCCTCTGAATATATTCCCAGAAGTGGAACTGCTGGGTCATAAGGTAGTTCTAGTTTTGATTTTTTGAAGAACCTCTGTATCCTCTTCCACAGTGGCTGCCCCAATTCACAATCCCACCAACGGTAAATTATAGAGTGTGTATTCACTGGAATTGATTTTAGAACTTTGGCATTCAATATTATACCAGTAAAACAATGCTAAGAAGAATATCCTTGCTTGATTATTTCTTACGATGAATTCCTAGAAGTTTAATTTCCATTCTGGAGACAATGCACATTTTTAAGGCTTTTGATGCACACTGCTAAACAGGTCTCTTGAAAGGTGAATCAGTTTACCTCCATGCCCTATCTCCCCACACCTTTCTCAACGTAGTATATAGCGTTATTCTATTAACCTTCACAAAGCTAATAGGTTAAAAAGACATTGTACCCTAATTTGCAATTCTTAAATTACTAATAAAATTGAATATCTTCTTATAGCTATATGCCTGTCTGTGTTTCCCCCTCCCCCAAGGAATCGTTTGACATAGATTATCTGAAAAATATTGAACATAGAGTTCCCTGTGCTACATAGTAAATCCTTACTGCTTATTTATTTTATGTGTAGAAGTTTCTATCTGTTAATCTCATACATCTGATAGGTCCTTCCCCACCTCCCTCTCCTGTTTGGTTCTGACTGTGAGTCCCTTTCTGTTTTGCACATGGATTCTTTTGTATCATTTTTTAGATTCTACATGTAAGTGATATCATATAGTATTTGTCCGAGTTACTTCACTGAATATAATTCTCCTTAGGTCCATCCACATTGCTGCAAATGGCAATATTTTATTCTGCTTTATGGCCAAGTAATATTTCATTGTATATATATACACACACACATAACACCTTCTTAAACCAATCTACGGGCTTCCCTGGTGGCTCAGAGGTTAAAGCGTCTGCCTCCAATGCGAGTAGACCTGGGTTTGATTCCTGGGTCGGGAAGATCCCCTGGAGAAGGAATGGTAACCCACTCCAGTATTCTTGCCTGGAGAATCCCATGGATGGAGAAGCCTGGTAGGCTCCAGTCCACGGGGTCGCAAAGAGTCGGACACGACTGAGCGACTTCACCTTCACCTAAACCAATCTACTGATAGGCACTTGGGTTGCTTCCATGTCTTGGCTATTGCAAATAGTGCTGCTATAAACATTGGGGTGCATGTATTATTTTGAATTAGAGTTTTTGTTTTTTTCAGATATCTACCCAGAAGGAGGATTGCTGGATCATATGGTAGCTTTATTTTTTGTATTTTAAGGAACCTCTATATTTTCTATAGTGGCTGCATACTTTTGCTCAAAATTTAGAAAGAAAAAATCTATTTTTTTTCAGATTTGTTAAAAATTAATATAGCATACAGTAAAACTGACTTTTTGGCTGTTTATTTCAGTGAATGTCAACACATGGGTAGATCTGTATAACCACCACCATGCTCAAGGTGGGGAACAGTTACATTTCCCATAAACTCCCTTTTGTTATTCCTTCGTACTCACCTCTCTTTCTGCCTGTCACCCTTGGCCGCCACTGATCTGTTTCCTATCACTTTAGTTTAGGTTTTTTTTTGAGAATATCGTATGAATGCAATCATATGGTAGGAAAATTTTGAGACTGGCTTCTTTCACTCTGCATAATGCTTCTGAGATTCATCCAAGTTGTGTGTATCAACAGTTTGGTCCTTAATATTTCTGAGTAATATTCCTGAGTAATATTCCATTGTATGGATGTACCACTGTTTATTTTTCTACTCACTTACTAAAAGATGTTTGGATTGTTTCTATTTTTTGGTGTTTATGAGTAAATTGCTACAAACACTTTCATACTGGTTTTTGTGCAAATATAAATATTTCTCTAGGGTAAATATGTAAAATTGGGATTGCTGAGTCATGTGGAAAATTTAACTTCATGAAACTGCTGAAAATGTTTTCCAGAGTGTCTGCTTTATTTTTATATTTCTCCTAGCAATATGTATGATCCAGTTCTTTCACATCCTTATCAGCACTTGATATTGTCAGTGTTTTTTATTTTAGCCATTGTAATAGGTATATGATGGTATCTCATCATAGGTATAATTTGAATTGCCTTTAATGACTAATAATTTTGAACACCTTTTCATTTGCCTTTTGCCATCCATATCTCCTCTCTGGTTAAGTATATATTCAAGTCTTTCTCCTACTTAAAAAACTGAGTTGTTTTCTTACTTTTGAGAATCCTTCATATATTTTGGATACAAGTTCTTTGTCAGATATGTGATTTGTGAGTATTTTCTCCCAGTTTGTAGATTATTTTTTGATTCTCTTATCAGTGTCTTTCACAGAGCAAAAGTTTTAAAATACAATGAATTCTCAGGCTTGGTCTTGAATACTTATGTGGAACTGTTGATACTCAGTTTCCCAATCTCCCCCTCATCTCATCCCTATATATTTGATCTCTATATCCAATGCCTAGTACTTTGCTCTCACATCACTTGCTCAAAAGTTAATTCAAAGTGTTTATTTATTTTTTTAATTTTATTTTTATTTTATTTTTCTTTACAATACTGTATTGGTTTTGCCATACATTGACATGAATCTGCCACGGGTGTATACGAGCTCTCAATCCTGAACAAAGTGTTTATTATGTATTACAAATAAATACTTGAGTTGCTTTGAAGATTGATTCAGCATTTGGCATGTTCATTATGCACTTTTATCCATACACATTTCTGAGTCATTCTGCCTGGAATGTAGACACGTGGTCTTTTTCACCTTGTTCTGAGCCACACCTAATGTATCAGAAGACCAGGGTATCATCACTGGAAGGAGTTCAGAGACCTGACTGTAGACATGTGGTCTGTGGATCAGCAGCATCAGCATTACCTGGGAGCCTGTAAGAAATTCTGACTTTCAGGCCCTACCTCGGGCCTACCAGCTAGATTCTATATTTTAATGAGATCCCCAGGTGTACATTAGCATTTTAAAGCACAGCTGTACAGCTCATCTGGTTCTCACTCATTTTCCAAACAAGAAACTGAGGGCCGGCGAGACCAAGGATGGCTCCAAGGCCAGCAGCAGCTGGTGCTAGAGCCAGGATGAGAACCTGGCCCTTTGAGTCCAAAGCCAGTGTGTTCTGTACTGTGCCACCTGCCTCTGTCATTTTGGATGACGATGACAGGCTAAGCTTCTCCCGTCTCATCCTCAGCCGTGCATGGAACATCAGCATTTGTCTTGATTTGGTCTTTCTCCAAAAAGACTCCCTTCATTTCTTATTCCCAATATCCCCTAGGGATATCCAACTTTCAAATTGCAGACTTTCAAATTTTCCTAATGAAATGAACTAAACACTCTTTAGGGGAATAAAGTGATTTTTCCCCTTGCATTTGTTTACTTCTTTGTAAGCTCCTGAGATGGCTAACATGGTAGTTGTTAATCACACCATCTGTTCAAACAGCACTTTGAAATCATTTGATTCATACTTTTCTTTTTAAGGAAATTTTTTTTTTCAGAACAATATGTTTGTGTCTGTGCTACTCCCATCATTTGGCAATGCAGTATGAGCTATTTAAACTTTCCTATTTATTGTAAATGGCTTTTCAATCAGCAAATATTTTTAAAATGTGCATACACCACAAAAAAACTGTGTCTACTGACTTCTCAAACATTGGAAACAGTAGAAAAATCTGTTCCAGTCTATCTGCTGTCAAATTTTTAACCATCTGATCATATTTAAATCAAGTGTTCAGGAGGATGTGACCCTGAGAAATTTTCCCAGCTGGCCCTGAAGATGGCAGTGCTGTGCAATTTAGTACAACCCTTCACTCCCCCACCCCTCAAAAGGAATTTCTGGAATGACACAAACTAGGGGAGGATTCACTAAATCTGAGCCTTCTAACACTCAGCGTAAACCTCTTCTGAACTCTGGGACAATTTGATTTATCTTTTGGTCCTTTTGTTTTTGTTTAAAGCTGTACCCCATGCGTTTCCTGTTTCCAGCTGGGATCAGAAATGGAAATAGTTTAAAGGTTATTCCCATATCATGGGTAACCAGGAAGTGCCTATATAGTTTACTGAGAAGCTGGTTTTCACAAGACCACTTAGCCTTTTTTTTTTTTTTTCTTAATCCTAACAAAGGCTCAACCCAAGATAAGTGGGAGCTGAGAATATGGGGAGGTTTTGAATTCCTGCTGGGAGCTTTCTTCTCAACAACAGAACCCTCACTCTGACAGTCTTTAAATTTCATTGGCAGAGTCTGGAAGATGGGTTTGGAGGGGACACATGCTCAAGGTCCAGGCAGTATAAATTTCTGGGTCCTGTCATTGTTAAGGTGTGGGCATGAAAATAGAGAGGGATGGAAGTATATTCAAATTTACTTTTGAGACTTTCGAAATTTGGTGACAGTTCAACTAGCCAGAAAACATTTGTTGAAGACTTGAAAGTGAAAGTGAAGTCGCTCAGTTGTGTCCGACTCTGCAATCCCATGGACTGTAGCCTACCACGCTCCTCTGTCCGTGGGATTTTCCAGGCAAGAGTACTTAATTATGTGAAAAAAGTGAAAGTGTTAGTTGCTCAGTTGTGTCTGACTCTTTGTGACCCCATAGACTGCAGCTCTTCAGGGTCTCTGTCCATAGAGTTCTCCAGGCAAGAATACTAGAGTGGGTTGCCATTACCTTCTCCAGGGGATCTTCCTGACCCAGGGATCAAACGCTGGGTCTCCTGCATTGCAGGCAAATTGTCTACCATCTGAGCCACCAAAAGCATATACTAAAGATCCCCTGGAGAAGAGTCGGACACGACTGAGCAACTTCACCTAACACTTAAGTACTATTAAAAAGAATGGTGGTGTGTGTGCTCAGTCATGTCCGACTCTTTGCTACCCTATGGACTGCAGCCCACCAGGCTCCTCTGTTCATGGAATTTTCCAGGCAAGAAAATTGCAATGAATTGTCATTTCCTTCTCTGGGGGATCTTCCCTCACCTAGGGATCAAACTGGTGTCTCCCATGTCTCCTGCATTAGCAGGCAGATTCTTTACCACTGAGCCACCTGGAAAGCATTATAAAGAATAGCCAGCAATATTTATGTGCTGCGAACCAGTTCCTTGCCAAATGCTTTAGCAACTTCTCATTTAGTTTTCACCAGAATTGTATGAGGCAGGTACTATAGCCTATTTTTTTTTTTTTTTTAACATAAGGAAATTGAGGGACAGAGAGGTAAGGAAATGTGGCTCAGTTGATGCAACTTATAAGCATAATTGCTAAAATTCAAGGTCAAGTTTCTTAACCCCAGAACCTGTACTATCAGTTGTTACTATGTATTGTGATTCATAGATGATGACATAGCATAGATAATCAGGCTTTCAAGTTAGAATCAGACATATTTGGTACCCATTTAAGAACATCAGAGAAAGGGAGACTTAGATCCCAGTAGTATATTCCTTCTGCTAAACTCAACATAGTTGTAAAGAAACCAGGCCCTCAGGGAACATATATGTCGTTTGGATGGGGAATACCTGTGGAAATCCTTCCCTAAGGTTAGACATCACACCTAAATGACCCAAGATGTCAAAGAACCTCCAGGGCAAAGAATTATTAGTGAAACTAGGGAGAACAAGGGCACTCAGTTGGAACTGTAGCTTTAGATACCCAGGGATAAAACACACTATCATTTCAACTGTTTTTTTTCCCAGTATTCTTTTACCATCATGCAAGCCCTCAGAAGACATCTCAAGCTGGTTCTCTTTAACCTCCCAGTTCAAATACGAGGACCTACCTTCTCTTTTTGTTTTTGTCATTAAAATCTAGATGCATAGCATCCCATTTTCCTTCTCCGTGTTATGAATGTCTTACAAGGTTGCCTAGGGCAGGCATTCTCAAAGTGTCAGCCCAAAACATGCAGCATTAGCATGCCTACCTTGAGAGCTTGTCAGAAATGCACATTCTCAGGCCCTGCCCCAGACCTAATGCATCAGAAACTCTGGGTGGAACCTGACCATTTGTATAAAACAAACCGTCCAAGTGACTCTGATGTGCTTGAATGTTCAAAAACCACTAGATTATGTAGACATTTACATGAAATTTGGAAAAAAAGAGATGGAGTTCAAGAGAGTCAATGGCCAAATTGCTGAATGCTGTGGAAGAGAAGCCTCACTGGTTGCCAGGACTCACTAGGGACACGGAGCACAGTCCTTAGGCTGGGGTGGCTGTTGAACTTGGCCAACTCTTGTTCTTCAGGTCTCACTGGGTCATCACTTCCCTCTCATCTGTTATCCCACCCTTTCTCCAGACTTGGGGAATTCTTTCTTAGCTTTGAGAAAGGATGGAGAGATGGGAGGTAAAGGTATGGATGAGGACAGCTTCCCAAGAGTCATCTTATTTTCTTCCAAATCTTTCATCTAGGATTTTGAAAGCGAAAAAAGAGAAAAAGGCTCCCCCCCCCTTTTTTTTTTCTACTTTTCTGCCATCGTATTCCCTTTCTCAAGCAATGAGCTTAGAACAGCTGGGATGGAAGGCAAAGAGAGGTCTAAGTAGGAAGAGAAATATGTTGGTAGGTGTCTCAAAATTACAGCCAGCAACACAGTGGAATGCAAACTTCTAGGTTATTCATATTTCTTTTTAAAATGCCTTGAGCAGAGATCTTATCACATAGCAATGAGAAATACCTCTGGATTGCCGAAAGTTATTTGAGAAGTTCCGCCTATATCCTCAGTAGGACAATGCCTCATCCAGCAAGGATCAAGTGTAACTTAAATTTCTTCTTAGATGTTTATTTTTATGAGTAAAACTCAGCTCTACTTGGGCATTCTTCTGAAGACCTAGAATATAAACTTCCTGGAGAACATGGCTTAGTTTACCAGACCCTTGCCAGGAAGGCCTTACCTCTCTTTCCATCTCTACTCTCTCTATTCCTCCTAAAGGGTCTTAAGTCTAAACTATTAATACTTTCAAATATTCACTGATCAGTCCAGCCAATACAGATCCCTCTCTTTCTTACCACCACAGTACTTACACATTTAATAATTTGTTCACTTTCAGTTTAGAAATCTTTCACAATAAGTCAGATTGCTTCATGTGTAGACATTTTTTATCTCCTCTAAAACATTAAAATCTTAGAGGAAATGGGAACCATTTTAGTTTGTGAAGAAACTGCTTCCTCTATATTGCATTCCTAGGAAGTAAATGTTAAGTTCTTATTTTATATTAATATGTTGTTATTTTATGGGAAAGATGTATATTTGGGACAGGTCATATCCATATCTGGGATCCAACTGCAGCTGAAAAATAAGGTTTAGGCTAATATCTGTCACTTGGGGAAGGAACATATATATTAGATCAGCACTGATGGTGTAGGAGAGAGGAGTGCAGTATTGCTTTGGTCTCGACTTTGAAGGAGGGTTTGGAATGTGTGTGTATTGTGAACATGAAGTGTGTTAAAGATAGTACCTGCCACATAGAGGTCTCTTCTTCAGGTTGTTTTCTAAAGATGCTCAGAGATGCCCTAGGGATCCACAGAAGAGCCTCCTGGATCTCCTTGGGAGTGTAGCTCAGTAGTGAGTAAGAGCCTGGAGGAGTGTTTCTCCCCTGCACTTAACAGAGCAGCGTTGGGGTTTTCTGTTTTGTCTGTTAGGTCTTTGGGTAAGATTCTGTTTGAAGTACAGGTTTTCCTGCTGAAAAAAATGTTAGGGGAGATAACCAATTTCCCTTGTAGCTAGATTATCTTGAATATTGCATTCTCAGTTTTTCTTCCATTTGTTAATTCTTGGAATTTTGGAAACATTTGTTGAAAGTCTCTCAACTGGGTATGGGGATAGTTTTTGCTCACAATGAGATCACTCCGAGATGACCATGAAAGTGACGTAGAAAAGCAGAGGACAAGGCTTCCACAGTGAACGTAAAACCTGGGAGGGAGCCAGAAACAAGGTCACGAATCTCTCCACCTTCTCTGCGCCCTCATTTCTTATTCCAGTGCTATGGAGTTTATTGTGAAGATGCTTTGTTTACTTTTAAAAGTATATTCTCTTCTCCAAATATCTAGTACAGTACTGGGCACTCAATAGGTGCTCAATTAATACTCCTTGAATTGAAGGAAATGAAGAAACCCGGTGTTGTTAAGGGCTTCCTAGGTAGCGCTAGCGGTAAAGAACCTACCCACCGATTCAGGAGACGTAACAGACTCAGGTTCAATCCCTGGGTCAGGAAGATCCCTGGGAGGAGGGGATGGCAATCCATGCCAGAATTCCATAGACAGGAATCTAGTGAGCTATCGTCCAAGGGGTCTCAAAGAGTTGGACATGACTGACGTGACTTAGCATGCTTGCAAGCATGGTGTTGTTAAAGAAAAGAGAAGCTGAAAGTCAAGAGGAGAACACACACACAAAAAAAAAAGATCACTGAAGATGAACTTGCTCTCTTTACAGATGGTTTCAAGGAAAATACCAAGGTCAGAAATGAAAACCTACCTTCCATTCCAGCTGGATATGGCATTTGGCTTATCTTATTAAGGGTGATATTTTCAAGGATCATGAACTGACAAAACGATGCCAAACTGGGTCCCAGGATTTTGATTTTTGGCATATTTGCAGGGAGTCAATGGGTGTATGAGATTTCATTTCAGATTCTGCCTCTCAGGCCGCTTCAGAAAACAGCCTTTGGCTGTAATTTTATTTTATTTTTTTAATGCTTTAGGAAAATCTCTTCTGGCTTTGCTCAGTAAAGAAATAAAAAATGGAAAGGCATTCTGCAGCAGTAGCAGCGGCGGTGGTAGCAGCCACCACTGCCCCAGCTGCCGCCATGCTTCATAAAACTATCCCAAATGGGATGAGCACATTTAGCAGAATGATCAATCCGCTGCTGCCATATCACTTCTATTTTTAATCTTGGCAGAGTTACAAATTTCAAGGGTTTTTGGAGACAGAGGAAGTCTGCCACACAAAGTGATTTTAGCTCTCATCTTTTCAGAGTTTAAATTCACGGGAGTGGAATATTCCAGCCTCTAAAGGAATTGATGTTTCTGAAATCCCAACTAGCTTTCTGCTTCTGCTCGCAGATGATGACTTTTAATCCAGGCAAGGAAAAGGCTTGAAAGGGTCTTTTTTTCTAAGATGCCTTTTTATGTTTTAAGGCATTTATACTGTAGAGGTATATTTCATGTATTTAAAAAAAATATTTATTCACAGATAATAACCTTAAATCACCTAAGGGTTTATCTCACACATCTCTCTCTGCCTTGCCTCAAATTATTCATTTCCAATACTGGCCTCTCTGTTAATTAAATGGTATGTCTATGGGGGCAATTCCACTTGAATGATAATTAATGTGTTTTTTCCCAATCCAGCTGCCCATGAACTCTTGGTAGATAAATTGTTTTGTAGCACATATTTGTGGCTGGGCTTGGATAATGATTTTCTGCACAACTGGAAAAAAAAGAAAAGTAAACATCATCCAAAGCACAAGATCTCTTCTTTTTTACAGCTGGGGAATGTGGATGGAGGAAGAGTACCGATTCTGTAATGAAGACACCTAGGAACCATTGTGGAAACTAGATTGACCTTCTGGTTAATTTTCATAATTATTTGATATTCTTACCCACTGGTGGTTTATAAGACATATGGTTTCTGAGCAATATATAAATTAAGAATGGGTTATTTATTTTGGGTTCCAAAGATATGTTAAAATATGACAAACTTGCTTTTTAACACACAAAGTCTTCTTTTTCACTTTAATATGCTAATACTTTTTGTGAGAGGCAGAATATGTCATTATGGTTAAAAGCTTAGGCTCTGAAATGTGTGCTGCATTCAAATCCTGGTTTCATCACTTGGTAACTATAAAAACTTGACAGTTTTTCACCTCTTTATCCCTTTTCTCATCTATGAAGTGAAAATCATGACAATTAACGTCTTCCTTATAGGGTTATTGTGAGGATTTAATAGCATTATTATGTAAAACAAAATATTAATATTTTGGTGCCTGGCATACACTAATCATTACAGTAACTATTAACTTGGATTTTTAAAAGAGATTATTTTAGCATTAAAGCAGGTTTCCTGAAAAAATAGCAAAAACTAGTATCTAGTTTTGTACCACATTATCGATTAATTGTTAGAAATTCTCTGAAAGTGCAATTTTAGCTCCAGAATACTAAAACTTCAACAGATGGATAGTGGGCCTGAAAATTATAGTTTTAATGAACATGAACCTCAAAGAGAGGAGGTATATATGTAAATAGCAAGACAGGGGAGAATTGCCCACCAAGATATGTGAGTGTCTAAAAATGAGCTTTAAGCTCGCAGCAGCTTGGGATGAAACTCCCATCTGAGTACCTCGCTAGCTGTGCTGGGCGTAGTCACTTAGTTGTGTCCGACTCTTTGAGATGCCATGGACTGTATCCTGCAGCCTCCTCTGTCCATGAGAATTCTCCAGGCAGGAATACTGGAGTGGTTGCCATGCCTTCTTTCGGGGGATCTTCCCAATCCAGGGATCAAATCCAGGTCTCCTGCATTAAAAATGGATTCTTTACCATCTGAGCCACCAGGGAAGACCGCCTTGCTTACATGAATCCTATTATTTAATTTACTCAGTTCAGACTTGGCCTCCCCTTACCCTGAGCAAATGTGTGACCAAAAAATCATGCAGTTAGTAAAAAAGAATATTTAAAAATCTTTGGCCTTACAGTGTCTTCTGTTGATTCAGAGCAAAATTCAGGAAAATGACGTATCAAAACTCAGTTACCCAATGTTTGTTGCACTACTTACAATAGTCAGGATATCGAAACAACCTATTTGGATAAAAAAAATGTAGTACATCTACACAGTGGAATATAACTCAGTCATAAAATGGAATGAAATTGAGTCAGTTGTAGTGGTGTGGAAGAACTAGAATCTATCATACAGACTGAATTTAGTCAGAAAGAGAAAAGTATCATATATTAACACACACATATAAGGAATCTAGAAAAATAGTACTGATGAACCTATTTGCAGGGAAGGAATGGAGATGAAGATGTAGAGAATGAACTTGTAGACACAGCAGGGGAAGAAGAGGGTAGGTCAAATTGAGAAAGTAACTTTGACATATATACACTAACATGTGGATAGGATGGACAGAGAAGAAGATGGTTGGATGGCATCACTGACCTGATGCACGTGAGCTTGAACAAGCTCTGGGAGTTGGTGATGGACAGGGAGGCCTGATGTGCTGCACTTCATGGGGTTGCAGAGTCAGATTGAGCAACTGAACTGAATGGAACTGAAACTAACATGTGTAGAGTAAATAGCTTGTGGGAAGCTGCCATCTAACACAAGGAGCACAGCCTGACACTCTGTGATGACCCAGAGGGGTGGAATAGGAGGAAAGAGGAGGGCTCAAGAGGGAGAGGACATATATACATATATATATATATATAAAATTAAGGCTGGTTCACATTGTTATACTGCAGAAACCAGCACAACATTATAAAATAATTACCCTCCAATTAAAAAAAAAATCAACCTTGTTACTTCACTATCTGATGCCAATTATGTTTAGGAAAGTTTAATCTGGCTTGGTTCTTGATAATGAGATCTGAGTCAGGGTGTTTCCAAACCAAAGTACTAGCATATTGCATAATAAATATCTAGAAAGGAAGTCAAGTCATCATATTTAGGGAAACCTTTCTGATTTAGAGAAGCAGGTCAACTAGAATTTCTTTTGGAAAAAATTGTCTTGTCTGCTTTAGAAAGGCTATCAGATGGTTACTTTTTCAATGCTCCCAAATTTGCCTGAATTATGAGCCTAAGGTGACCTAGTTAATGTATATAAATACTTCTGGTACTTCTGTTGGGCACTGTGTTAAGCACTTTATATGTGCTTAACGTATATGTGCTTTGTGTGACCCTCTTTGCAACTGTAATATTTTCCTATTTCGAAACAGGAAGCTGAAATTCAGATGCACAACTGGTAAATGGGGTCTGTGAGCTCTTGGTTTTAACCACTGTATTCTCTTCTGTGATCTCACATGAAATGTCAAAAATGTAAAAGTTGATAAGTATCTATATAACTCCAGTATATACATTCTAAGATCTAAAAAATTCTACTGTGAGATTTCCATATATATTAGCAACAATGCTGACAAACTGTCAAATCTCTTGGTTTTAACCACTGTATTCTCTTCTGTGATCTCACATGAAGTGTCAAAAATGTAAAAGTTGATAAGTATCTATATAACTCCAGTATATACATTCTAAGATCTAAAAAATTCTACTGTGAGATTTCCATATATATTAGCAACAATGCTGACAAACTGTCAAAAAGCAAATATTGCAATACTGGAAAATAATAGTTTCCTCCCCCAATTACTGAGATCAGTTTTTTTTTTTTTCCTATTGAAGAAGTGAACAAATCTTGCAGATAAAGCAAGTCCTAAAGGGAGGCATTTCATTAATATTAAGGCTCAACAGTAGCATGTGGAGAAATATCACAGTAAAACCATTGCTGATGCTGGGCACTGCACTGACCTGATATTTGAAACAGTGAGCTTCACAATCTGCCTAATAATTAAAGCAATTTATCTTCAGGCAGATCTAGGCCATTTCGTTATTTCAACATGAAACTCTTGGGGAATAGAGATGAATGTAGTGACTCTCTGTTGTGTAAACACTAATACCAAAAGTAAGTTAAAAAAAAAAAGTAAGTAGGTCTCTCTTTGAGATGACATCAACTACTTGATCATCAGAACTTTGGTTGCTAAAGTGATGCCATACCTCCCTCTACATGGCAGCAAGGTAACTGAACCTTTGCCACCACCTTGCAGAACCTAGAATGCAGACAAAATGATGATGCTTATACAAATCTTTATCTTGTCTGAAAAATCAAGAAACATATGATACAATAGGGTCTGTGAAGGAGGAATTCTGAAATTACACGGTATGTTATTTGAGTACAGATTTGCTCTGTCCAGTTCAATAGACACTAGCATGTGGCTACTGAGCAACTGAAAGACATCTACTTGAAATTGAGATGGGTTGCAATTACAAATATAAACCAGATTGAAAGACTTAGTGTATAAAAAAAGAATTTAAAATAGTTCAATAATTTTAAAATATTGATTATGTATTAAAATAGTATTTTTGATACATTGCCTTAAATAAAATATGTTGTTAAAGTTAAATTCATCTGTTTCTCCTTACTTTTAGAATATGACTACCATAAAATTTAAATTGTATACGTGGCTCACCCTGTGTTTCTGATGGGTAGTGCTAGTAGATAATCCACACCAGAGGTAACCGAAGAATGAAACAGCTTCGTCCTTTATCATGGACTCTCAGGGACTATTTAGGAGCCAGATGGAATATTTTAATGGCCTCACCATCTTTATTGGTTTTGTTTTCAATTTCATTAATTTCTGCTCTTATCTTTATTATATCCTTTCTGTCTTTATTCTTATGCTTTTAATCCCCTAATTGTCAATGCCTTCTCTAGCTCATTTACTTTAAGTAAATTCACTTTAGGCTAAAGTATTGCTTTAGAAATATCCCCCAATTTTGGCATATAGCACTTTTATTGTCATATAGTTTGAATTTATAAGATAGTACTCTCATGTGGTTTCTACTTTGACTACTAGGTTATTTTATGATACAGAGGTGTGATATAGGTTCTTTGTTATTTCTTGAAATTTCCTTTTTGACCTGCTATGTGGTCAGTTCTTTTGTCAGTTCCATTTGTGCTTGAAAAGAATGTGTATTTTCTATTTTCGAATTACTATGTGTAGGTTTCTACATATAAATAAGTCTTTCAGGTTAACTCTTCAGGTTGTTCAAATATCCTGTGTATTCTTAATACTTTTTTTTTTTTTTGGTCTGCCTGATGTGTCAGTTTCTGAGAGAAGAATATGGAAATTTCCCCCTACGATTGTAGGGTTGTCCATTCCTCCTTATATTTTTTACTTAATGTATTTCAAGGCTATGTTGCTAACTATATATAATTTCATGACTTTTGTTTTCTTGTTGAGTTGTTCTTTTTATCTTATGAAACTATATTTCTATCAATGCCTCTTGACTTAAAACTCTATGTTGTTTGACTTGAAAATTGCAAACTTAGCTATCTTTTTTTTAAGGTTATACTCTATAATTATTTTTGGTTATATTCTGTGTTGTACAATATATCCTTGTAACTTACTTATTTTATTCACAATAGCTGATACCTCTTAATCCCGTCTCTTCCCTCATCCTTCTCTCCGTGGTAACCATTACCTTCTTCTCTATATCTGTGAGTCTGTTTTGGTTTTGATACAGTCATTCATTTTTTTTTTTTAAGAGTCCACATTTCAGTGATATCAGACAGTATTTGGTTTTCTCTGACTTATTTTACTAAACATAAATCCCTCCAAATTCATCTATGTTGTCACAAATGACAGCATTTCATTCTTTTTTTACAGCTGAGTAGTATTCCACTGTGCATGTGTGGTGTGTGTTGATGGAAACTTATGTTGCCTCCATATCTTGGCTATTGTAAATAATACTGCTATGAACATGTGGATATATATCTTCTTGAATTAATGCTTTCATTTTCTTTGGATATGTACCCTGAGTGGAATTCTGGATCATATAGTAGTTTTATTTTTACTTTTTTGAGGAAATTGTATACTATTTTCATAGTGATTATACAAATTTACATACCTACCAACAGTGTACAAGTATTCTCATTTCTCCACCTCCTTGCCAACATTTGTTATTTGTCTTTTCTGTTTGTTTGTTTGGTGATAGCCCTTCTGATAGGTGTGAGGTGCTGTCTCTTTGTGGTTTTGATTTGTATTTCCCTGATGATTAATGATCCTTTCATGTGTCTGTTGGTCATTTATAGGTCTTATTTTGAAAAATATTTATTTAGGTCTTCAGGCTGTTTGTTTTGTTTTTGATGTTGAATTGTAAGAGCCATTTATGTATTCGGGGTGTTAACATTTTATTGGTCATATCATTTGCAAATCTTTTCTCTCATTCAGCGGGTTATCTTTTGTTTTGCTGATGGTTTCCCTTGTTGTTCAACAGCTTTTGAGTCTTTTGTTTTTTTATTAAAAAAGAGATTTTCTTAGCCTGGGTCTTCGTTGCAGCTCTCGGGATCTTCTTAGTTGTGGCATGCAGACTTTTAGTTGCAGCATGCATGCAAGATCTAGTTCCCTGAGCAGGGATGGAACCTACGCACCCAACGATGAAAGTGCAGAGTTGTAACCACTGAACTGCCAGGGAATTCCCAACACTATTGATCTGATCAGTGTTTACTGGTAAGCATTTGTTCATCTATTTCTGTGTCATTACATTTTGTGTATACTTCTTAAAATAAAATTGCTAGATGTTATTTTCTTTTTATAAAATCCATTTTAAGATGATTTTAATCTTTGTGTGTTTATTGTGATTATTAATATATTAGTGCCTAATGCACTATCTGATTTTATGTTTTGGTACTTTTTTCTCTTTCCTTAATTTTTTTAATTGACCAAATTTTCTTTATTCTTTTACTTCCTCTTAACTCTTTCGGTAATCACAGAATTGACTTTTATTCTTTTGGGTAGTTTTTCTTAAGTTTCTAACGTGTATATCTGACTTTAAAAAATGTGTTGTTGTTGCTCATTCTCCCAGTCGTGTCTGACTCTTTCTGACCCCAAGGACTGCGGCACACCAGGTCTCCCTGTTCCTCACTATCTCCCGAAGTTTGCCCAAGTTCATCTCCATTGCATTGGTGATGCCATCCAGCCATCTCATCCTCTGATGCCCTCTTCTTCTGCCCTCAAGCTTTCCCAGCATCAAGGATTTTTCCAATGAGCTGGCTGTTTGCATCAGGTGATCAAAATGCTGGAGCTTCAGCTTCAGCATCAGTCCTTCCAATGAGTATTCAAGGTTTTTCCCTTAAGATTGACGGGTTTGATCTCCTTGCCGTCCAAAGGACTCTCAGAATCTTCTCCAGCACCACACGTTGAAGACATCAGTTCTTCAGTGCTCTACCTTCTTTACAGTGCAGCTCTCACAACTGTTCATGGCCACTAAGAAGACCATAGCCTTGACTATTTAGACCTTTGTCAGCAGAGTAATGTCTCACCTTTTCAACACACTGTCGAAGTTTGACATAGTTTTCCTGACAAGAAGCAATCTTCTTTTAGTTTCATGGCTGCAGTCACCATTTGCAGTGATTTTAAAGCCCAGGAAGAGGAAACCTGTCACCACTTTCACCTTTTCTCCTTCTTTTTGCCATGAAGTAGTGAGGCCAGATGGCATGATCATAACAAAATGTAAAGTTATCCAAATCCTGTATCTTCTTGTTGAACAATATATTCCAAGTTATCATCTAGCATTTTAGTTTTATCTTGCATTAAAGCAAGATAAATTAGTAAATGTTATCTTTGTTTTATATCTGAAGTTAATTCAGATTTACAAGCATGCCTACCAGCTTCATTTCCTTATCATTATTTCATGAGTCCACTCTTTTCTTCTAGTTACTGTTATTCTTGCTGAATGTTATTTAGTAATTTTTAAAGTAAGCTTCTACGGATAGTAAACTCTTTCTTTATATTCATATTTATTTATCTTCACTTGACAGAGTTTAAGTGGTCAGTAGTAACTTCCTTTTACTACTCTGAAGATATAACTTCATTGCATTCCAGCATTTTTGTCACCAGTGGACATCTTCTGTTAGTCTATGTTGACTCTGTACACTCATGGAATGACATTTTGAACCCTTGTGCTAGTGATGGTTCTATAGCCGCAGTTGCTAGTAAGTTCTATATCCATTAAGGGTATGGAACTTAATAGCTACTTTGATTTAAGATCTTATTCCATTCTCACTGACTTTGGCTCCTCTTTACACACTCAGAGATTTCACACTCCAAATTTGAAATTTGATTGTGTATGCAAATTTGGTTTTTTTTGCTTAATTTTTCCACAAGGGAGGATCCTTCTCTGTCACTTCAGTTTCTGCCATATTGACTTGACAACCTCAATGATGTCATTCCTACTACATTTCATAGTCTGTGGAGGTGCCAACTCGACAGGATGATCTTGGCTCTCTAATGTCTGCAAGTTAGAGTCGTGGAGAATTAATGTTAAAGATCTAAGACTTGGGGTGCATACACTTGCCAAAAACACTTATGATTAACCCATCCCCCTCCACAGCATTTTCTGCACTCAGACTCTTAATTCTGTATTACCTTCACCTTGGCAGTCTGCTCGCCTAACCAGAATTTCATTTACACGCTCTGGTCCTGGCAGTCCTATCATAGGCTCTACATTCGGTTGCTGGGACATCCTGTTTGACTCAGTGCTGAGGAAAAGTGTGTATACATTCCAGCTGCAGCCCTCTCTGTGCTGCCATGGGCTGCTTAAAGTTTATCAGATGAGTCTGGTTCTAGTTTGCCAAGGCTTCTCTATTCAAGGAACTTACATCTCTGAGAGCTCCTGTTGAAGCACCTAGCTCTAGTCCTGGAGAGAAGTGTCAGCAACCCCTTCATCTGGAGAAAGAGGGGATGATGAGAACTCACAGCTCAGGTTGTGTTAGAGAAAACCTCTATACGAAATTCCCTCTCTGTGGAGAAGGAAATGGCAACCTACTCCAGTATTCTTGCCTGGAGAATTCCAGGGATGGAAAAGCCTTGTTGGGTGCCGTCTATGGGGTCGCACAGAGTCGGACATGATTGACACGACTTAGCAGCAGCAGCATGTTAATGTCTATTGCTGGCATAAAATCATACTTTTAAAACTAATGTTACAAGAGGGAGACTGCCTCTGTCACTGATGGGGCCTACAACTAGTTAATAAATCAGGAGATGAAACAACAACAACAAAAAATTCCCTCTCTGTACTCTGCCCTTTCATCATCTGCCTATAATCCATTAATTGAAACTTTGCTCAGCACCTACTTTATTTATTTTTTTAATTTTTATTTTTACTTTATTTTGCTTTACAATAATGTATTGGTTTTGCCCTACATTGACATGAATCAGCCACGGGTGTACATGAGTTCCCAATCCTGAACCCCCCTCCCACCTCACACCCCATATCATCTCTCTGGATCATCCCCATGCACCAGCCCCAAGCATCCTGTATCCTGTATCGAACATAGACTGGCGATTCATTTCTTACATGATAGTATACATGTTTCAATGCCATTCTCCCAAATCATCCCACCCTCTCCCTCTCCCACAGAGTCAAAAAGTCTGTTCTGTATATCTGTGTCTCTTTTGCTGTCTTGCATACAGGGTTATCGTTACCATCTTTCTAAATTCCATATATATGTGTTAGTATACTGTGTTGGTGTTTTTCTTTCTGGCTTACTTCACTCTGTATAATAGGCTCCAGTTTCATCCACCTCATTAGAACTGATTCAAATGTATTCTTTTTAATGGCTGAGTTATACTCCATTATGTATATGCACCACAGCTTTCTTATCCATTCATCTGCTGATGGACATCTAGGTTGTTTCCATGTCCTGGCTATTATAAACAGTCAGCACCTACTTTAAATTTTCGTATGATCTCATTTCTTCATTCTCTCTCTCTCTCTCTTTTTTTTTTTTTTAATTTTGTTTGTTTATTTGGCTTCATTAGGTTTTAGTTGCAGCGCATAGGCTCTTTGATCTTTCTTGAAGCATGCAGGATCTAATTCCCTGACCAGGGATTGAACCCGGCCCCCCAGCATTGGGAACAGAGTCAAAGCATCCAGGGAACACAGCATCATCAAGAGTGTCCTTCATTTTTTCATTCTCTTAATTCTCACCTCTTTGCTCATACTAACCAATACTCTCATGTTTTATATTTGCGTTCTGATATCTATTAGATTTTGATTCCTGTTTACTTTAGTAATAGTAGCTAGTGAGTTAGTAAGGATTTCTAAAATTTTAAAATCATTTTTATAAGATTTTGATCTTTGTTATTATGGAGTATTTTCCTCTTCAGAAAAGTAGAAGTATATATGATTCATGGTCACCTATGTGAAACATGTTTAAAAAAACTTTGAATGGAGATTTTTGGGGGAACAGAAATGACTTCTGCAGTGGTCATAAGTGTTAATCTTCACTTTGATAGATTATCTTTCACATGGTAGGTACTAGGTAAATATTGTTGAACAAATGAGTGAGAAAAAAAGCAACTCTAAGTTTGTAACACCTGCTGTTGGATTATAGAAGTCCTGGAGAGTGTTGAAAGGATTGTTACTTCTCAAATTTCAAAGAGGAACAAGACCTTTTTGGTGTACTTTTTCTGAGTTCCAATTTGCATTCTTTTTGGTGTTCTTAAAGCATTCTACCTGTGGGTGCTATGGTGATTTGTCTGCAATTAATCTTCCTCAACTTGTAATATTATCTCACTTTAAAATGCTTTTCAAGGATGCTTGCAGATTATTCTGATGTGGTGGGACTGGATGAAATTTAAGTTCTCTTACAACCTAGAGATTCTGTGATTTCTTTCAGAATTCTGGCAACATGTACTCTCTTCTTGCTAGTGGCTCAGCAGCAGTGAGTTCTGAGGGCAGAGCTCGCAAGCCTGTGGAGTGATTACCTGCCCGAGTGTCTTTGCTGCCACATGACTAAGCATAGCATGCAGGTGTCATGAAGGAAAACTTCCAGGAGCTTTTATGGCATCACTAAGTCTGTTCCCAACTTGGGAAAACTGTACTTTATAAGGAAAGTTAGATTTCGGTCTAAAAGTGTCTTAAGGAACATGAATTATTTAGGATGATATGAGATATATCTACAAAAAAGAATATTTGTTTCTTCTTAGCATTAAGGACAATGGTGTATCAAAGAAAATATCAGGTGCAGGCTTTTTCACTTTTAAAGATACAGTTGTGTCTCCATAGCCATGGGGGATTGGTTCTAGGACCTCCTGGGGATGCTCAAGTTCCTTGTAAAAAATGAGAAAATATTTGCATATAATCTACACACTCTTCCCATACACTTGAACTCATCTCTAGATTGCTTATAATACCTAATATGGTATAAATATTATGTAAATAGTTGTAAATATGATGTAAATGCTATGTAAATAGTTTCTGGTGCAGCAAAAGCTTTGCTTTCTAGAACTTTCTGGGTTTTTTTTTCACCTGAATATTTTCTATCCTTTGTTGGTTAAATCTGTGGAAACGGAGGATACAGAGGGTTGACTGCATTCCCGCTGAGAGTTGACATTTTGTTTGTTTGTTTGTTTTGGCCATGCAGCTTGTAGGAACTTAGTTTCTCTACCAGGGAGGGAACCTGCTCCCTCTGCATTGGAAGCATTGGACCACCAGGGACGTCCCCAAGAGCTGACATTTTTTTTTTTTTAACATTTTTTCTTTTATTGTGGTAAAAGCCACATAATATAAAACATACTATTTTAAACATATTTAACTGTGCGGTTCAGTGGCACTAAGTACACTGACATTGTTCTGCAACGCTCATCCATCTCCTGAATTTTTCACCTCCCTCAATGGAAACGATCCATGCTTGCTAAGTCACTTCAGTCGTGTCTGCCTCTTTGTGACCCTGTGGACCATAGCTCACCAGGCTCCTCTGTTCGTAGGATTCCCCAGGCAAGAATACTGGAGTGGGTTGCCATTGCCTCCTCCAGGAGATCTTCTCGACTCAGGGACTGAACCGGCGTCTCTTATGTCTCCTGCACTGGCAGACAGGTTCTTTACCACTACTAGCGCAACACCTGGGAGGCCCAGACTGAAACTCCGTCCGCATTAAACATGAAGTTCCCATTCTCCCTCCCTACCCCACCTGCCATCTCTGGCCCTTGCCATCTACCAATGTACTTTCTGAGAAAGTTGACACTTTTGACCCAAGTTTGCTACAGCTTTCCTTCCGTTTGCATATGAAAAAAACATATGAGAGTAATAGGACTTTTGAGTTCCATTTGTTAACTCATCAATGACTATGTAGTGACTTGTTTGAGTTCCTTGTGACTAATTTTCTTTATTATGAAGAGGGTTATTTCTGTTCCACAATGCTCTACTCTAAGTATTATTTACTGATAAAATGCCTTTTAGAAGGACAGTGTGCTTCTACAGATAATACTAAGAAGTATTCTCTTTTCTCTTAGCTTTTATACATGCTTAAATACTTGTGATTGAATTCAGTAAATAGGAAACAGAAATCTGTATACCCACATTCTAAATGATTGAGAAAGAATTTGGTAAGTAAGACCATATTTAGCAAAACACTTTAATCTGAAAAAGAAACTGAGCAAAGGAAATAAAAAGAACATCAATAATGCTGAACTTCAGTGAATTTTATGTTAGCATCTGTATTGTTCTCCTGGTTAATAGAGAGATAATATCTTGTATTCTACAGAATAGCTGTTATCTATGTTTCCATTTATGAATACATTCTACCAATATCATTCTGAGTTCCTCAAAGCAGAAAGGATTGGCGGCCAGATGACTGACGTCACTAACCTCATCAGATCTATATGTTTGCATATACATGGATAAATGTATTTGGTGCTGACATCTCTGAGACTTTTTGACTGCTGGGATTCAACAAAATGACTTGCAATGTGGACACATTTGAACATAACTAGTAGAAATAGGGATCGAACTAGGGTCTCCTGAATTGCAGGCAGAGTCTTTACCATCTGAGCCACCAGGGAAGCCCATAGTAGAAATAAGATAGGTTGAAGGGAAAACTATTAAGAAGAAAGTATCCTGGAATGAATTGTGCCATGTAGTCTGGTAGAAACAATTGAATAGACTATAGCTTCTGAGATTTATACAACAGAACCCTGTAAGGAAATCCCCCCAAGAGCATTCTAGAGCATGGAAGAGTTTGCTATGGAGAGACCTGCCAAGAAGCCTCTTCAGCTCATTGTTCACATTTTCATAAGACAGAGCCAGCTAGCTAGCCAAAAAGGGGTGGCAATAATTGTATTCTATGTCAATGGGGAAAAAGGAACATGAAAAATAAGATAACTTAAGTAAGAAAGGTAAAGCTAACTTTGCACGATCTGAAACCTCTTAGTTTGAGACAAAATTAAAAATCTAAAACTTCTCATTTCCTTTGGAAGCAACAAACAAGTTTTTCCCCCTTTTATAGTAGAGCATTATCTCCTTGAAAGAAAAATAAAGCAATGCTGTTGACATGTTTAATGCTTTAAAAATAAAGGCTGACAGTGGCCAGAAGGATGAGACAATGAATGAAGAGCAGAAACCAAAGATTTCCTTCCTGCTCCAGGTCTCCACCCCTCAGTTTCCCCAGGGAAAAATGCAGATACCAGGGATCAGAACTGGGAGGGTGGGGCTCTGGAAAGCCATCTCCTGTTCTCTCAGACTTGGGATCCCAGGAGGTTGACTGGCAGCCCCCCTCTGGCCCTCCGGCTATTTCTGGAAAGACTCCTTAAGTTCTTAAAGGAACTTCCTTAAGTTGTATTATTCTCCTGCCAAAGATCTTGACAAGAAATCTTTCCTTGACCTGGGGACAGGGTGTAGAACCAGGAGTGAATCTGAAGGAACACAGACATTTCTGCCTGCCCGCTGCACCACTGAGAGGGGTGTTGCTTGGTATCCCAGCCATATTTTGGGGCCAAGCCCTAGTGATTGTACCTGATACCTCCATGGAAGAACATAGCCCTGTCTCCTCTCAGCATGGCCTGTTCATTCCAAAAGGAGACATCATGTCTTCCTGGTTCAGTCAACCTTTCCTTCCAAATTCATAAATCTGTTCTTGGAGGAAGGCATTACAGGCAGGGCACAGACAAGAAAAATCACTGAGATGCTTGCTTCTCCACAGGAGGCTAAGTCTTCAACTGACAGCCAGAGAAACGCCACTCCTGGCCTAGAGGGTTTTGCTCAGGTTGATTGTCAGATGTTGTTATTCAGTCTCTTAAGTTGTGTCTGATGGAGAAGGCAATGGCACCCCACTCCAGTACTCTTGCCTGGAAAATCCTATGGATGGAGGAGCCTGGTAGGCTGCAGTCCATGGGGTCACTAAGAGTTGGATACAACTGAGTGACTTCACTTTCACTTTTCACTTTCATGGATTGGAGAAGGAAATGGCAACTCACTCCAGTGTTCTTGCCTGGAGAATCCCAGGGACGGGGGAGCCTGGTGGGCTGCCGTCTATGGGGTCGCACAGAGTCAGACACGACTGAAGTGACTTAGCAAGTTGTGTCTAGCAAGTTGTGTCTGACTCTTTGCAACCCCATGGACTGCAGCATGCCAGGCTCCTCTGTCTATCTCCTCGAGTTTGCTCACATTCATGTCCATTCAGTCAGTGATGCTATTTAACCATCTCATCCTCTGTTGTCCCCTTCTCCTCCTGCCCTCAATCTTTCCCACCATCAGGGTCTTTTCCAGTGAGTTGGCTCTGCATCAGGTGGCCAAAATATTGGAGTTTCATCTGCAGCAACAGTGCTTCCAATGAATATTCAGGATTGATTTCCTTCAGGATTAACTGGTTTGATCTCCTTGGCATCCAAGGGACTCTCAAGAGTCTTCTCCAGCACTATGATTCAAAAGCATAAATTCTTCAGCACTCAGCCTTCTTTACCAGAGAAGGCAATGGCAACCCACTCCAGTACTCTTGCCTGGAAAATCCGATAGACGGAGGAGCCTGGTAGGCTGGAATCCATGTGGTCACTGAGTCAGACATGACTGAGTGACTTCACTTTCACTTTTCACTTTCATGCATTGGAGAAGGAAATGGCAACCCACCCCAGTGTTCTTGCCTGAGGAATCCCAGAGACTGCGGAGCCTGGCCGGCTGCCATCTGTGGGGTTGCAGAGAGTCGGACACGACTGAAGCAACTTCGGAGCAGCAGTAGCAGCCTACTGGAAAAACCCATAGTTTTGACTTTACAGACCTGATTGTCAAATACATGGGTGAAAAATAAAGTCATCTTACATGGATTTTAAACTGCAATAAAGTTTATTATTTAAATATTAGTGATGTTACTTCATTGCTATCTAAATAAAGTGACCGTAATTGTTAGCTGTCCTCATAAGTACATTGTTTAAGCATCTTTCTTGTATGAGGAAGAAAATGGGGCTTTTATTTCCTGGAGGGAAGAGGGGCGTTGCAGTGAGGGGCCCTAGGAGCAACACTGGCCTTGGAGATTGTTTGATTTGGGTTTCAGAACAGACCCAGCCACACCTGGGCTGTTTAGCTTTGGCCAATTTGCTTTCTGTGTAAACTCCCTGAACTCCATCCCTTCCTCTGTAAAACAGGGCTGATAATACATCCATCAGAGGGTTGCTATGAAGTTGACAAAAATAATTTCCCTATGACAGAGCCTGGTACATAGAAACTGGTCAAGAGATTGTGACTATATACTGTTTAGATGAAAGACATAAAAGTGTTAAATATTCAAGGACTTAAATATCAACAGGTGTTATTAAGGCATTGAGATTATGAGAAACTTTCTCCTTCATTCTTCTCTTTATTAAAATACAAATAAGATCAATGAGGTTTATGACACCGATTTTCTACATGTAGTACATCTGCATTTCTCTATGTCTATCCCTCAGTCTCTCTACTTTGCATATATAGATTTGAATGCATGTGTTATTTGGGCTGAAATGAGTGCCTCTCTGGAAATCTAACTGGATCTAACTGGAGCATCAGCAATGGCACTTCAACTGGGGAGGGGACATGGTGTGGGTTTCAGGGATCTTGAGGCTATTTGGGGTATTCCCTCAAAGTTAGCTGAGGAAATCTTGGTTCTATTTTTCCGTCCATAAAACACTGTGATTGGAGGGCATGCTTCCGAACGTCTGTGCTCTGAAACGATGTGATTCTGTGTCAGTCACAGAGAGAACAATCACTTCCACTCTTTCAAATTCTGCTCATGAGTCCCTCGATGGAGGGAGAATGTACGCTTTGGGCTGGATTTCACACAGAGAGAATTATTCTTTGCAAATTTCCTGTCTCCAGGCTGATGGAGACAAGATTGTAGATTTCTGATTCTCAGGGTCATTCTTGATCACAAAGCTGTAACTGTAGATGTTTGGTCAATGAGTCTCCATATCGACTCCTACCTGGTTAAGGCTGGTTCTGCCTGTTTCGTTAAGTGGATGCCTGCTCTGCTGTTTCAGTGAACTAATGAATCATGAACACTTTCCTTAGCCATTTAAAAGTCATTTCCTCTCATTTTCCCTGGGCACCAGATGCAAACTTGTATGTGAGGGCTAGGATGTGTGTGTGTGTTTGTGTATTTTGGTTGTTGCCTTCAAAAATAGCATCTGGTAGCAAACAACTGCTTAGAGATCTTCAAGCCAAAATGTATCAACAACCTAAACTTTAGCAGCATATTCATCAAAGGCAAAGATGTATGCCTTGTATTACTTGACCTTTCGAAGCCACCTGCTTCTTATTGTATTTTTTATTTCATATTCAACTTATTTGAAATTCAAACATCTTATTACAATCCCATGTATGCTCTCTGAACTAAAGTGGGACATTCTAAAAACTGATATTTTAAATATAAAAATTGGCTTTACGATAATTCATCCATTCAACAAATATTTATCAAGTGCCAAATGTGACACAGTATTCTAGATCTTGGGGAAATAACGGTGAGCAAAGGAGAGGATAATGTCTGCCCTCATGAAGCTTAGAATATGTGTGTCTGTGGGTGGGGAGGGAGGAAGACCAACAAACATATAACTAACCGTGTATATTCGACCATTATGAGTGTTATCAAGAAAAAGCAGAGCAGGAGTTTGGTAAGTTCCAGGAGTATGTGTGTGGCCTGCAGGGAAGGGATTCAGACTTAAATAAGACTATCAAGGAAGACCTTGCTATCTTTGGAATAAAGATCTGAAATAGGTAAGGGAATGAGCATGGAGGTAACTGGTGGAAAAACATCCTGTTGAGAAGGGCCGGCAAGTGCAGAGACCACAAGCCTGGACCAGTGAAGCCCCTCCACGTGGCTAGAATGGTGTGAGGGTAGGAGATAGGGTAGGAGAGAAAAGGTAGCCAGGTCAGAAATACACAAGTATTCCAAAGAGGAGGTGATGACCAACTGGTATAATTACTGGTTACAGGGAAAACATCCACAAACAAAACAGATGAAAAAGTCCTGCTCCTGTATTTGATATTCTAATCTGTCTCTAGGGCAGACAGTGAAAAAGCCAAAAAAGTGAATTGTTTAGTATGCTAGGAGGTGATCAGTGCAATGGGAAAGCAATGGACCAGGAGTACTGGGGAGGATGTGTGGGTGTTAGTTACCGAGAACACTGTCACCTGGAACAAACTTGGACTGTAAACTTCTCAGGACTGGAGCCTATACTGAGCCTATGCTGATGGTTCCTTTATGTATTATCCAATTCTGAACATATCATGGGTAGCTAATATAAAAATCCTTACAAATGATCCTGCTAAATAATATTAACTGAACAAACATATTTTGGGTTATGTTCTGCATACCAGAGACTGTAATAGGTGAGCAAAAAGAGACATCTGGCTTCATGGAGTTTATAGTTTGATGGTTGGAATAACATCAAGTCAATAATCACATAAATGAAGGTAACACTGTAATATTGCAATAGTGACGGTGCTGTAAACGGGAGGAGTGACAACATAGTACTCTGCCTTCCGTATTTTAGTGGTAATATTAGCTTTCCCAAGCAAAATGGCTTTTCATAGTGGTGAAATAGAATCTAAAAATAGCACACAGTTTTCTCATCCTGTGTAAAAAGACATTGGAAACTACTCGTTCAAGAGACAGCAATAGTGTCTTCAGTATTGTCTTGCAGAAGTTGCTTAGTTGGAATCTATCTAAACATGATAGCTTCTTGCCGGTGTAGTTTGAACCGCATGGGGAAAAGGAGGTTCTAAACTAAAACAGGGTAACCTTGACTCATGATCACAGTACAGTGGGTGTTCTTTAAGGTGAGGACTTTAGTAGCTTCTGGAATGGAAGTGAGATGGTGGTCAGTGTTCTATTCCTTCAGTGAGGCCAGCAAGTCTGATTTCAACCCAGTAATAAACGTTAGATAAACCTATTTTCAGCTTTGTTTGAAGGATGTGATTCTTGGTCATCATTCTTTACTGGCCATTACCTTAGATGACTAAGTGATATGGTCCAACCATTGAACCAGAAATATGTTCATTCACAAGCATCAATGACGTGCTTTTCTGCATGATGCCTGTACCTGGCAAAGGATGCTTCAGCAGCTCCCTTTGCTGCCTTGCTGTCAGTTTGATAAACAGATAGGCTTTCTTCCCAGCAGGGCTGGTGTGGTGCCAGGCTGCAGGACTGCCCACTTCAGCAGTCTGCAGGCCATTATTCCAGCCTCCTGTGAGCTCAAGGAGCCCATTCTGAGTGCACCGGGGCATTCCAAAAGATGCTCAGGCTGACGATGTCAGACCAATACAAGGAGAAAATAAAGTTTTATTCTGTTCTGTTAAATGTCTCTGCCAAACTCTACAGAGACATCCTGCTAGAAGAATAAAAGGAAAGTTAATTCTGGCCATTGTACAGAGCTATTTTGAAAATTTACTGCTGGCACCTTGTAACAGATACTTTTGTTTATTTTAGTTTTTCCTTCAAGCAGTTTTTCGAACTCAGTGGTGATTCCTTCATGTACTGGATTTTTAAAAGGGAGAAAAGAGCAAAAGCATATATTGATGAGCACAGTTTTTAATGGTAAACAAAGTGAAATAGGATATGCCAGATCAGGAAGACTAAAGAAAGGTTAGGCAGGGGAAACCCATCTTGTCCAAGCGTTTCTGCAGAATTGATAGCATGAGTAGCATGAGCTTTGGGGAACAGACACACTGTGGATGGATGGTGTTATTCCAGATGCTTCTCTTACATATATGTGCCTCTATTCTTTGCTTTAGGCCAAACAATAACAGAAGTAGTTGCACACTATGGTAGCTAATATAAAAATCCTTACAATTGATCCTGCTAAATAATATTAACTGAATAAAACATATTTTGGGTTATGTTCTGCATACCAGAGACTGTAATAGGTGAGCAAAAAGAGACATCTCCTGGCTTCATGGAGTTTATAGTTTTATGGTTGGGATAACATCAAGTGCTCCTATTATGGAGCACTTCTTCCACAGTGATGACGTGCTCCCTCCATACTTCTCGTGATGCTCCTGCTGAAAAAGTAAGGATTTTGGTTCCGATTTTACAAGAGAAGACTGAGGTTCCAAGAGATCTAGCCTCTGGGTCTAGTTCACACAGCTAATGGTGGTAGCAGAGATTTGTTCCAGAGCCTTTTTAGTTCAAGAAGTAAACAAAAGATAAATAAAATTGCAATTAAAATTTTTAACAATTAAAAGAGTTTTAAAAAGTAAGAAGTTAAGAACTTTTCCATTGTAAAAAACAGAAGTATACTGGAGGGGGTTGCCGTTCCCTTCTCCAGGGGATCTTCTTGACCCAGGGATCGAACTCAGGTCTCTTGCATTGCAAGCAGATTCTCTACCATCTGAACCACTAGAGAGGTTAGGTTTCTCTACAAAAATTAAAAATATTGAAAAAAGGAAAAGATAATCTTGAGCTAGATGGAGGAAGCATATATTTTTTTCTATCATTATTATTTTTAAACTGTATCTATCTCATATGCTGGGGGCTTCCCAGGTGGTGCTAGTAGTAAAGAACCTGTCTGCCGAAGAAGAAGACATAAGAAACGTGGGTTGAATCCCTGGGTCAGGAAAATCCCCAGTAGGAGGCATGGCAACCCACTCCAGTATTCTTCTTTTCTTTAATTTTTTGGATTTAAAAATTTTATGTAATTTTAATTGAAGGATAATTGCTTTACAGAATTTTGCTTTCTTCTGTCAAATCTCAACATGAATCAGCCATAGGTATACATATATCCCCTCCATTTTGAACCTTCCTCCCATCTCCCTTCTAATCCCACCCCTGTAGGCTGATATGAAGCCCCTGTTTGAGTTTCCTGAGCCATACAGCAAATTCCTGTTGACTATCTATTTTACATATGGTAACGTAAGTTTCTATGTTACTCTCTCCATACATCTAACCTCTCCTCCCTTTTCCCTCTCCATTTTGAACCTTCCTCCCATCTCCCTTCTAATCCCACCCCTGTAGGCTGATATGAAGCCCCTGTTTGAGTTTCCTGAGCCATACAGCAAATTCCTGTTGACTATCTATTTTACATATGGTAACGTAAGTTTCTATGTTACTCTCTCCATACATCTAACCTCTCCTCCCTTTTCCCCAAGTCCATAATTCTATTCTCTATGTCTGTTTCTCCATTGTTGCCCTATAAATAAATTCTTTTCAGTACCATTTTTCTAGATTCCATATATATGTGCTAGAATATGATATTTATCTTTCTCTTTCTGACTTATTTCACTCTGTATAGTAGGATTTCAGTTCATCCACCTGATAAGAACTGACTCAAATGCGTTCCTTTTTATGGCTGAGTAATGAAGAGGACCAGATGCCATGATCTTCATTTTCTGAATGTTGAGCTTTAAGCCAACCTTTTCACTCTCCTCTTTCACTTTCATCAAGAGGCTTTTTTAGTTCCTCTTCACTTTCTGCCATAAGGGTGGTGTCATCTGCATATCTGAGGTTATTGATATTTCTCCCGACAATCTTGATTCCAGCCTGTGCTTCTCCCAGCCCAGCGTTTCTCATGATGTACTCTGCATAGAAGNTTCATTCTCCTCTTTCACTTTCATCAAGAGGCTTTTTAGTTCCTCTTCACTTTCTGCCATAAGGGTGGTGTCATCTGCATATCTGAGGTTATTGATATTTCTCCCGGCAATCTTGATTCCAGCTTGTGCTTCTTCCAGCCTAGCGTTTCTCATGATGTACTCTGCATAGAAGTTAAATAAGCAGGGTGACAATATACAGCCTTGACGGACTACCTTTCCTATTTGGAACCAGTCTGTTGTTCCATGTCCAGTTCTAACTGTTGCTTCCTGACCTGCATATAGGTTTCTCAAGAGGCAGGTCAGGTGGTCTGGTATTCCCATCTCTTTCAGAATTTTCCACAGTTTATTGTGATCCACCCAATCAAAGGCTTTGGCATAGTCAATAAAGCAGAAATAGATGTTTTCTGGACCTCTCTTGCTTTTTCGATGATCCAGTGGATGTTGGCAATTTGATCTCTGGTTCCTCTGCCTTTTCTAAAACCAGCTTGAACATCCGGAGGTTCATGGTTCACATATTGCTGAAGCCTGGCTTGGAGAATTTTGAGCATTACTTTACTAGTGTGTGAGATGAGTGCAATTGTGCTTTAGTTTGAGCATTCTTTGGCATTGCCTTTCTTTGGGATTGGAATGAAACCTGGTATTCTTTACCAGTTCACAAATCCAAGAAACTCTTCCCATATTTTGTTGTAAGAATGAAGCATTTTACAAAATATATAGCTTATTTTGGTGTATTCCTCCTTTATAAAGAAGAAGCCTATTTCCACTCTTCTAAGATTATCCCTTTTCATACTGTTCATGGGGTTCTCAAAGCAAGAATAGTGAATTAGTTTGCCATTCCTTTCTCCAGTGGACCACATTTTGCTGGAACTCTCTGCAATGACCCGTCTGTCTTGGGTGGCCCTACATGGCATGGCTCATAGTTTCATTGAGCTAGACATGACTGTGGTCCATGGGATCAGTTTGGTTAGTTTTCTCTGATTGTGGTTTTCATTCTGTCTGCCCTCTGATAAGGATAAGAGGCTTATGGAAGCGTCCTGATGGAAGAGACTGACTAAGGGGGAAACTGGGTCTTGTGCTGATGGGCAGGGCCATGTTCAGTTCAGTTCAGTCATTCAGTTGTGTCCGACTCTTTGCAACCCTATGAATCGCAGCACACCAGGCCTCCCTGTTCATTACCATCTCTCGGAATTCACTCAGACTCACGTCCATCGAGTCAGTGATGCCATCCAGCCATCTCATCCTTGGTCGTCCCCTTCTCCTCCTGCCCCCAATCCCTCCCAGCATCAGAGTCTTTTCCAATGAGTCAACTCTTCGCATAAGGTGGCCAAAGTACTGGAGTTTCAGCTTTAGCATCATCCCTTCCAAAGTAATCTCAGGGTTGATCTCCTTCAGAATGGACTGGTTGGATCCCCTGCAGTCCAAGAGACTCTCAAGAGTCTTCTCCAACACTACAGTTCAAAAGCATCAATTCTTCAGTGCTCAGCCTTCTTCACAGTCCAACTCGCACATCCATACATGACCACAGGAAAAACCATAGCCTTGACTAGAAGGACCTTAGTTGGCAAAGTAATGTCTCTGCTTTTGAATATACTATCTAAGTTGGTCATAACTTTTCTTCCAAGAAGTAAGCGTATTCTAATTTCATGGCTGCAGTCACCATCTGCAGTGATGGAGGGCCATGTTCAGTAAATCTTTAATCCAATTTTCTGTTGATGGGCAGCACTGTGTTCCCTCCATGTTGCTTGACCTGAGACAAAACTATGGTGCAGGTAATGAAGATAATGGCAACCACCTTCGAAAGGTCCCATGCAGGCACTGCTGCACTCATTGGCTCCAACCCTGCAGCAGGCCACCATCAACCCACGCCTCCACCAGAGACTCCTGGACACTCATGGGCATGTCTGGGTCAATTTCTTGTGGGGTCACTGCTCCTTTCTCCTGGGTCCTGGTGTACCCGAGGTTTTATTTGTGCCCTCCAAGAGTCTGTTTCCCCAGTCCTGTGTAAGTTCTGGTGATTCTATGGTGGGGTTAATGGCGACCTCCTCCAAGAGGGCTTATGCCAAACCCAGGTCTTCTGCACCCAAAGCCTCTGCGGCAGGCCACTGCTGACCCGTACCTCCACAGGAGACACTCAGGCACAGATCTGGCTCAGTCTCTGTGGGTTAGCCATGCATTTTGTGCCCTTCTCAGGTCTGAGCAGCTCAGGTGACCAGGTGCTTGGCGAGCACACTGTTGCAGGTGGGCCATGTGTCTTAATCACCTCCCCAGTCCCAGCCACTTGGTTTCCTGGTTGTGCCGCAAGAGCGCTGTCTCATATGTACTGTATGTCTCTCTGGAGAGTTGATCTCAGACTGAGACCCTCCTGGTGGATATCAATCATTCAGGATCTCTGGAAACTGTGATGGGAGTTTGCTCACAGTTTGGTGGAAAATGCCCTTTATGGGGCTGAGATTATAGCAGCCCCTTGCCTTCTGGCTCTGCCTGCTTCTCTGCCTCTGGGGCAGGGAGGGTCTGGTACACAGCAGGCTAACTCTCTTGATATTTGCTCAATCCTTTGTTCTGTGAGCCGGCCAGGCTGCACCTTAGGTTGTTAGGTTAGCACCTTTCATGGAAAGTTCTCTTTTCCGGCAGTCGCTTATGTTGCCTTCTGAGATTCCAAGACTCCCCACAAACCCACGTGTGAAGGGTTTCCTATTGTGTGGAAACTTCTCCTTCATGACTCCCTCAGCAGTGGCCACAGGACTGGAAAAGGTCAGTTTTCATTCCAATCCCAAAAAGAAAGACAATGCCAAAGAATGTTCAAACTACTGCACAGTTGTACTCATCTCACATGCTAGCAAATACTCAAAATTCTCCAAGCCAGTCTTCAACAGTACATGAACCATGAACTTTCAGATGTTCAAGCTGGGATTAGAAAAGGCAGAGAAACCAGAGACCAAATTGCCAATATCTGCTGGATCATCAAAAAAGCAAGAGAATTCCAGGAAAACATCTACTTTTGCTTTATTGCCTATGCCAAAGCCTTTAACTGTGTGGATCACTACAAACTGTGGAAAATTCTTAAAGAGATAGGAATACCAGACCACCTAACCTGCCGCCTGAGAAATCTGTGTGCAGGTCAAGAAGCAACAGTTAGAACCGGACATGGATTAACAGACTGTTTCCAAATCAGGAAAGGAGAACATCAAGGCTGTGTATATTGTCACCCTGCTTATTTAACTTATATGCAGAGTACATCAACATGGACTTCCCTGAAGGCTCAGATGGTAAAGAAGCTGTTGGTAATACAGGAGACATGGGTTTGATCCCTGGGTTGGGAAGATATCCTGGAGAAGGGAATGGCTACCCATGCCAGTATTCTTGCCTGGAGGATTAGCATCTGAATGCAGAGTTCCAAAGAATTGCAAGAAGAGATAAGAAAGCCTTCTTCAGCGATTAATGCAAAGAAATAGAGGAAAACAACAGAATGGGAAAGACTAGAGATCTCTTCAAGAAAATTAGAGATATCAGGGAACATTTCATGCAAAGATGGGCTTGATAAAGGACAGAAATGGTATGGACCTAACAGAAGCAGAAGATTTTAAGAAGAGGTGGCAAGAATACACAGAAGAACTATACAGAAAAGATCTTCACAACCCAGGTAATCATGATGATGTGATCACTAATCTAGAGCCAGACATCTTGGAATGTGAAGTCAAGTGGGCCTTAGAAAGCATCACTACGAACAAAGCTAGTGGAGGTGATGGAATTACAATTGAGCTGTTTCAAATCCTGAAAGATGATGCTGTGAAAGTGCTGTACTCAGTATACCAGCAAATTTGGAAAACTCAGCAGTGGCCACAGGACTGGAAAAGGTCAGTTTTCATTCCAATCCCAAAGAAAGGCAATGCCAAAGAATGCTCAAACTACNATCTGTATGTCTTCTTTGAAGAAATGTCTGTTTAGGTCTTTTCCCCACTTTTTGATTGGGTTGTTTGTTTCTCTGGTATTGAGTTGTATGAGCTGCTTGTATATTTTGAAAATTAATCCTTGTTAATTAATTAACAAGGTTTAATTAATCCAAATTAATTGTCCTTTGTTTCATTTGCTATTATTTTCTTCCATTCTGAGAGTTGTTTTCACGTTGCTTATAGTTTCCTTTACTGTGCAAAAGCTTTTAAGTTTAATCAGGTCCCTCTTGTTTACTTTTGTTTTTATTTCCATTGCTCTAGGAGGTGGGTCATAGAAGATCTTGCTTTGATTCATGTCACTGAGTGTTCTGCCTATGTTTTCCCCTAAGAGGTTTATAGTTTCTGGTCTTACATTGAGGTCTTAATCCATTTTGGGTTTATCTTTGTGTATGGTGTTAAGAGGTGTTCTAATTTCATTCTTTTACATGTAGCTGTCCAGTTTTCCCAGCACCATTTATTGAAGAGGCCGTCTTTGCCCCATTGTATATTTTTGCCTCCTTTGTCAAAAAATAAGGTACCCATAGGTGCATGGGTTTATAGCTGGACTTTCAGTCTTGTTCCATCAGTCTATATTTCTGTTTTTGTCAGCACCATACTGTCTTGATGATGGTAGCCTTGTAGTATAATCTGAAGTCAGGAAGGTTGATTTCTCCAGTTCCATTCTTCTTTCTAAAGACTGCTTTGGCTATTCAGGGTCTTTTGTGTTTCCATATGAATTGTGAATTTTTTTGTTCTAGTTCTGTGAAAAATGCCATTGGTAATTTGACAGGGATCACGTTGGATCTGTAGATTGCATTTGGTAGTATATTCATTTTCACAGTATTGGTTCTACCCAGGAACATGGAATATCTCTCCATCTGTTTACGTCACCTTTGATTTCTTTCATTAGTGTCGTAATTTTCTGTGTACAGTTCTTTTATCTCNGGTTTATCTTTGTGTATGGTGTTAAGAGGTGTTCTAATTTCATTCTTTTACATGTAGCTGTCCAGTTTTCCCAGCACCATTTATTGAAGAGGCCGTCTTTGCCCCATTGTATATTTTTGCCTCCTTTGTCAAAAAATAAGGTACCCATAGGTGCATGGGTTTATAGCTGGACTTTCGGTCTTGTTCCATCAGTCTATATTTCTGTTTTTGTCAGTACCATACTGTCTTGATGATGGTAGCCTTGTAGTATAATCTGAAGTCAGGAAGGTTGATTTCTCCAGCTCCATTCTTCTTTCTAAAGACTGCTTTGGCTATTTAGGGTCTTTTGTATTTCCATATGAATTGTGAATTTTTTTGTTCTAGTTCTGTGAAAAATGCCATTGGTAATTTGACAGGGATCACGTTGGATCTGTAGATTGCATTTGGTAGTATATTCATTTTCACAGTATTGGTTCTACCCAGGAACATGGAATATCTCTCCATCTGTTTACGTCACCTTTGATTTCTTTCATTAGTGTCGTAATTTTCTGTGTACAGTTCTTTTATCTCCTTAGGTAAGTTTATTCCTAGATATTTAATTCTTTTTGCTGCAATGGTGAATGGGATTGATTATTTAATTTCTCTTTCTGATTTTTCATTGCTAGTATATAGAAAAGCAAGTGGCTTCTGTGTATTGATTTTGTATCCTGCAACTTTGCTAAATTCACTGATTAGCTCTAGTAATTTTCTGATACTATCTTTAGTGTTTTCTATGTACAGTATCATGTCATCTGCAAACAGTGAGAGCTTTACTTCTTTTCTGATCTGGATTTCTTTTATTTCTTTTTCTTCTCTGATTGCTATAGCTAAGAGTTCCAACTATGTTGAATAATAGTGGTGAAAGTGGACACCCTTGTCTTGGTCCTGATCTTAGGGAGAATGCTTTCAGTTTTTCACCATTGAGAATGATGTTTGCTGTAGGTTTATCGTATATGGCCTTTACTATGTTGAGGTAGGTTCCTTCTATGCCCATTTTTTGAAGAGCCTTAATCATAAATGAGTCTTCCCTGGTGGCTCAGATGGTAAAGCATCTGCCTGCAAGGTGGGAGACCCGAGTTCGATTCCTGGGTTGGGAAGATCTCCTGGAGAAGGAAAAGGCAACCCACTCTAGTACTCTTGCCTGGAGAATCCCATGGGCAGAGGAGCCGGCTACAGTCCGTTAGGTTGCAAAGAACTGGACATGACTGAGCGACTTCACTTTAACTTTCAATCATAAATGGGTGCTGAATTTTGTCAAAGACTTTTTCTGCATTTTTTGAGATTATATGATTTTTATCTTTCAGTTTGTTAATATGGTGTATCACATTGATTGATTTATGTATATTGAAGAATCTTTGCATCCCCAGAATAAACCCAATTTGATAATGGTGTATGAGCTTTTTGATGTGTTGCTGAATTCAGTTTGCTAAATTTTGTTGAGGATTTTTACATCTTTGAGATTATATGATTTTTATCTTTCAGTTTGTTAATATGGTGTATCACATTGATTGATTTATGTATATTGAAGAATCTTTGCATCCCCAGAATAAACCCAATTTGATAATGGTGTATGAGCTTTTTGATGTGTTGCTGAATTCAGTTTGCTAAATTTTGTTGAGGATTTTTACATCTATGTTCATCAGTGATATTGGCCTGTAGTTTTCTTTTCTTTGGTTGTTTTTCTTCTTTTCTTTCTTTCTTTCTTTTTTTTTTTTTTTTGGTGTGTTGTCTTTGTCTGGCTTTGGTATCAGGGTGATGATGGCCTCATAGAATCAATTTGGAAGTGCTCCTCCTCTGCAATTTTTTGAAAGAGTTTCAGAAGTATAGGTGTTAGCTCTTCTCTAAATGTTTAATAGAATTCTCCTGTGAAGACATCTGGTTCTGGGCTTTTGTTTTTGGGGAGATTTTTGATCCCAGCTGCAATTTCAGTGCGTGTAATTGGGTTGTTCATAATTTCTATTTCTTCCTGGTTCAGTCTTGTAATCCAGGAAGCCGACTTCCCCAAAGGCTCAGTTTGCCTGAAGAACCAGAGCTGGACATGAAACAGTGCTGCTCCCTTGTGGCCATTTTCTGTAATAACACCATGAAGAGCTGTGCTCAGTTCAGTTCAGTGGCTCAGTCGTGTCTGATTCTTTGCCATTCCATGAATCGCAGCACGCCAGGCCTCCCTGTCCATCACTATCTCCTGGAGCTCACACAAACTCACGTCCGTCGAGTCGGTGATGCCATCCAGCCATCTCATCCTCTGTCGTCCCCTTCTCCTCCTGCCCCCAATCCCTCCCAGCATCAGAGTCTTCTCCAGTGAGTCAACTCTTCGCATGAGGTGGCCAAAGTACTGGAGTTTCAGCTTTAGCATCATTCCCTCCAAAGAAATCCCAGGGCTGATCTCCTTCATAATGGACTGGTTGGATCTCCTTGCAGTCCAAGGGACTCTCAAGAGTCTTCTCCAACACCATAGTTCAAAAGCATCAATTCTTCGTTGCTCAGCTTTCTTCACAGTCCAACTCTCACATCCATACATGACCACTGGAAAAACCATAGCCTTGACTAGACGGACCTTAGTTGGCAAAGAATTGTCTCTGCTTTTTAATATGCTATCTAGGTTGGTCATAACTTTTCTTCCAAGGAGTAAGCTTCTTTTAATTTCATGGCTGCAATCACCATCTGCAGTGATTTTGGAGCCCCCCAAAATAAAGTCTGACACTGTTTTCAATGAGTCAACTCTTCTCATGAGGTGCCCAAAGTATTGGAGTTTCAACTTTAGCATCAGTCCTTCCAATGAACACCCAGGACTGATCTCCTTTAGAATGGACTGGTTGGATCCCCTTATAGCTGTTCATAATAGTCTCTCATAATCCTTTCTATTTCTGCATTGTCTGTTGTAACTTCTCCTTTTTCATTTCTAATTTTGTTGATTTGATTCCTCTCTCTTTGTTTCTTGATGAGCCTGGCTAAAGGCTTGTCAATTTTGTTTACCTTCTCAAAGAACAAACTTTTAGTTTTATTAATCTTTACTATTGTTTACTCTCATTTATTTTTCATGTATTTCTGCTCTGGTCTTTATGATTTCTTTCCTTCTACTAATTTTGGGTGTGTTTTGTTTTTCTTTTTCCAGTTGTCTTGGGGTAAAGATAGGTTGTCTATTCTATTTTTTCTTGTTTCTTTGGGTAGGACTCTATTGCTATAAACTTCCCTCTTAGAACTGCTTTTGCTGCATCCCATAGGTTTTGAGTTGTCGTGTTTTCATTGTCATTTGTTTCTAGAAATTTTTTGATTTCCCTTTTGATGTCTTCAGTAACCTGTTGGTTATTTAGAAACATGTTGTTTAATCTCCATGTGTTTGTGCTTCTTACACTTTTTTTCTTGTAATTGATATCTAGTCTCATAGCATCATGGTCAGAGAAGATGCTTGATATGATTTCAATTTTCTTAAATTTACTGAGGTTTGATTTGTGACCCAAGATGTGGTCTCTCCTGGAGCATGTTCCATGTGCACTTTAGAAGAAGTTGTATTCTTCTGCATTTGGATGGAATGTCCTGGAAGATATCAATAAGATCCATCTCATCTAACGTATCATTTAAGACTCATGTTTCCTTATTAATTTTCTGTTTTGATGATTTGTCCATTGGTGTGAGTGGGTGTTAAAGTCTCCTACTATTATTGTGTTACTGTCAGTTTCTCCTTTTATGTCAATTACTGTTTGTCTTATGTACTGAGGTGCTCTTATGTTGGGTGCATAGATATTTACAATTGTTATGTCTTCTTCTTGGATTGATCCCTTGATTGTTATGTAGTGTCCTTCCTTATCTCTTGTAATCTTCTTTATTTTAGGGTCAATTTTGTCTGATATGAGGATTGCTCTCCAGCTTTCGTTTGCTTCCCATTTGCATGGAATATATTTTTCCATCCTCTCACTTTCAGTCTATATGTGTCTTGAGGTCTGAAGTGGGTTTCTTATAGACAGCAGATATATGGGTCTTGTTTTTGTATCCATTCAGCCAGTCTGTGTCTTTTGGTTGGAGCACTTAATCCATTTACATTTAAAGTAATTATTGATATATATGTTCCTATTGCCATTTTCATAATTGTTTGTGGTTGTTTTGTAGATCTTTTCTTCTCTTGTCTTTCTTGAATATATAAATCTCTTTAACATTTGTTGTAAAGCTGGTTTTGGTGGTATAGGATTCTTTTAACTTTTGCTTGTTTGAAAAGCTTTTTATTTCTCCATCAATTTTGAATGAGACTCTTGCTGGGTACAGTAATCTTGGTCGTAGAATTTCCCCTTTCAGTATTTTAAATACATCCTGCCATTCCCCTCTGACCTGTAGAATTTCTGCTGAAAGATCAGCTGTTAAGCATATGGGATTTCCCTTGTATGTTACTTGCTGCTTCTCCCCTGCTGCTTTTAATATTCTTTCTTTGTGTTTAGTCTTTGTTTGTTTGATTAGTATGTGTCTTGGTGTGTTTCTCCTTGGTTTAATCCTGTAGGGGACTCTTTGTGCCTCTTGGAGTTGATTGACTATTTCCTTTTCCATGTTGGGGAAAATTTCTACTATAATCTCCTCAAAAAATTTTCTCATACCCTTTCTTTTTCCCTTCTTCTTCTGGGACCCCTATAATTTGAATATTGATGCATTTGATATGGTCCCAGAGGTTTCTTAGACTGTCCTCAGTTCTTTTCATTGTTTTTATTTTATTCTGCTCTTCAGAAGTTATTTGCACCATTTTATCTTCCAGCTGACTGATTCATTCTTCTGTGTCAGATACTCTGCTATTGATTCCTTCTAGAATATTTTTAATTTCAGTAATTGTGTTGTTTGTCTCTGTATGTTTATTATTTAATTCTTCTAGGTGTCTGGTAAATGCTTCTTGATTTTTTTCCATTTTGTTTTCAAGGTTTTTGATCATCTTTACTATCATTATTCTGAGTTCTTTGCCTATTTTCTCTTCATTTATTGGATTTCTATGTTTCTAGTTTTTTTCTTCATTTATGTAGTCTTTCTCTGCCATTTCATTATTTTTTTTAACTTATTGTGTTTGAGGTCTCCTTTTCCGAGGCTAAAGGAAAGTTATATTCTACTTCCCCGGTGGCTCAGATGGTAAACCGTCTATCTATAATGTGGGAGACTCGAGTTCAATTTCTGGGTAGGGAAGAGCTCTTGGAGAAGGAAATGGCAACCCACTCCAGGTTTCTTGCATGGAAAATCCCATGGACAGAGCAGCCTGATAGGCTACAGTCTGTGGGATCACAAAGAGTGTGACACGACTGAGCGACCTCACTTTCACTTTCCTTGAAGAAGGTTGAATACTTTCTTCTGTTCAGTTTCTGCCCGCAAAGTCGGACACGACTGAGCAACTTCACTTTCACTTTTCACTCTCATGCATTGGAGAAGGAAATGGCAGCCCACTCTGGTGTTCTTGCCTGGAGAATCCCAGGAACAGAAGAGCCTGGTAGGCTGCCATCTCTGGGGTCACACAGAGTTGGACACGACTGAAGCGACTTAGCAACAGCAGCAGCAGTAAGGCTGGTCCAGTGGTTTATGTGAACTTCCTATAGGGTGAGATTTGTGCTGAGTTTTTGTTTGTTTGTTTTACCTCTGATGGGCAAGGCTGAGTGAGGTGGTAATCCTGATGGCTACAACTGGGTTTGTATTTTTGTTCTGTTCCGTTTGTTATTTAGATGAGGCATCCTAGACAGGGTGTTACTGGTGGTTGGGTGATGCTGGGTCTTATATTCAAATGATTTCCTTTGTGTGAGTTCTCACTAACCCCACTCCCTAGGGTTAGTTCTCTGGTACTCTAGGGTCTTGGAGTCAGTTATCCCACTCCAAAGGCTCAGGGCTTGATCTCTGGTCAGGAATGAAGATTCCGCAAGTGTTTGTTTATGGCATTAAATGAGATTTAAACAAATATCCCAAAACAAGAAACCAAAGATGAACCCCAGACAAATGGCAGTTACAAAATCAGGCATATAATAATTAAAATAATGGGATATACACATAACATTTATACTCATAAACAAAATCAAAACAGTCCAACAAAAATAAAGTATAATAGGCTGACCCAGTGAACAAAGGAAACCAAAAATTATATCTACCAGAACAAAACTAATTAAGGCACATACTGGAAAACAGAACTAAAGCAAGGTGCCAATTGGGAAATAAAGCAATGAAAATAAAACTAACACATATGTTGATAGGAAAGGAGAGAAAGAGAAGAAAGAAAGAATTGATATGTCATGTTAAATAGAGGTAGATAAAGAAGATTTATATAAAGATTAACTGCAAGGGGAAAAGAACAGTAAGAAAAGCAGACAAAATAATAAATATAGAAAAATAATAATAGGTCTAAAAAATTAAAATTAAAAAAGAGAGAGAGAAAAAAAGAAAACTCCACAGAACTGCAAAAGCCCAATGTAGAGGCAGAGGTTTATGACAACAATAAAAAATGTGAGGAAAGAAAAAAAAAAGCTTAAAAGCTTAATTGGCTTTCTTAGTGCCAATAAAATTAACAACTACAACAGAGGGTGATGGGGGGGGGGGCCAAAAGAATCTACAGAACAAGTCAAGAAATAAGAATAATAAATGTTTTCCTTGAGTCACTACTGTCAGAGTCTTTTCCCTCACTGGGAGTCACAGTTCACCTTACCTCCCTAGGATGCCCTCCAACCCTGTGCTGATCTCTGGACTTGCTGCTCAGATTCTAATCTGGTCCTACTCCTGTGTGTTCTTGCCTCCAATGTCCACAGCTATCAGAACTCATGTGTTTTCTTTTGTGGGAGCTCTCAATGGCCTTTTATATATTCCATAGACACAGAGTCTGCCTGGTTGATCGAGTGGATTTAATCTGCTCTTGGTATAGTTTGTGGGAAGGTTTTGTGTCTTCTTCCTTAGACACACTGCCCCTGGGTTTCAACTGTGGTTTTATTTCCATCTCTATATGTGTGTCATCCACTGGGGTTTTACTCCTGAGGCTGCTCTGCAGGGCTTGGATTTGCCCCTGTGAGGATCAGGTGTGGAGGCGCTGCAGCTGCTTGGGTTGCAGGATTTCTGGCAACACCAGGAACTGGTGGTGGGGGAGGGCAGGATTGGCAGCTGGGGCAGCAGGAAATATGGTGCTCTAGAAAGGTATGGTAACCAGTGTTGGCCAATAAGCTCCAGTATTCTTGCCTGGAGAACGCCTCTCTGACAGAGATATCCAGCTGGCCACACTCTACAGGGTTGCACAGAGTTGGACACCACCAAAGTGACCCTGTCCACATAGACACAAGACTTTTTTTTGCCTGTGGCAGCTCTGCCCCAGTGAAGGCTGAGAGGGAAGGGTTAGAGTTAAGGTTAGGTGCAGCTGCTTGGCTTGTGGGGACCCTGGCAGCACCAAGAGTGCAGGGACATGGACTGCCTCTGCCCCAGGAGTTATGGCCCTGCTGCTGCTGCTGCTAAGTCATTTCAGTCGTGTCCGACTCTGTGCGATACCACAGACGGCAGCCCACCAGGCTTGCCCGTTCCTGGGATTCTCCAGGCAAGAACACTGGAGTGGGTTGCCATTTCCTTCTCCAATGCATGAAAGTGAAAAGTGAAAGTGAAGTCGCTGTCGTGTCCGACTCTTCGCGACCCCAGGGACTGCAGCACACCAGGCTCCTCCATCCATGGGATTTTCCAGGCAAGAGTACTGGAGTGGGGTGCGATTGCCTTCTCCAAGTTATGGCCCTAGCAGAGTCTTTTGGAGCCTCTTGTAGCTGGCAATCAGAAGGCCTCTTTGGCTAGTCTTTCTCCATATCTCTACCCGTTTAGGCACTTAGAGGGCTCCCTTGCCTGAGGTCCTTCTCTGTTGCTTCACACATCAGGCACAGAGAGGGGCCCCCTTGGCTGGGGTCCTACTCTGTAGATCATGCATCAGGCACTTAAAGGAGCACCCTGGGTGGGGTCCTACTCTGTAGTACAGTGTGTCAGGCGTTTGATGGGCCAGCCTCTCTATTGTTCAGCTGCCATGCTGGCGTGTGGGGAGAGAGAAGCTATGGTGATGGCTCCACCCTGTAAGCATGACTCAGAAGTATCACCTTGCTTCCATGGCTGCCTGGCTCCTGGCATTGCACACCAGGATCTCCTCCCTCACATCCTCTCAATCCGTCTCTCTGCAGTCAACAGCAGTCCTCGCCCTGGGATTGCTCCACAATCCCTAAACTCCAGCTCCTAGCAACTGCATCTTCTGGAGGACCAGCATTCTTGTCTGGGGTATGTATGGGTGCGGCAGGGACTGTCTGACTCTCATTCCGTTTAGGCTGCCACGGATCAGCTGCTTCACTCTCAGCCTTATATGCTCCTCCCCTGGCTCAGACAATTGACCTGACGTGGGGGTCGATCTCTGCTTCAGTTTCCCCACCTGCCGAGGGCAGGTCCAGTCCTGCTAACACTCCCGTTTTTCCCACTAGTTCCTTCATCTTACTGAGTTTTGTGTGATTCTATAAATTCTTTTCCACTATTCAGGAACTCCAGCTGGTGTTCTTCATGCAGTTCTGCATCTGAAGATGTAGTCCTGATGTATCCATGGAGAGAGATATACACCACATCCACCGACTCCTCCACCATCTTGTTCTTCCCTAAACTCTTAAAAATCCTACTCCAGTATTCTTGCCTAGAAAATCCCATGGACAGAGAGCCTGGCAGGCTACAGTCCGTAGCGTCACAAAGAGCTGAACATGACTGAAGTGACTTAGCAAGCATGCATGCATGTTATATGTTATATATGCATTCTTTTGTTTGAATGTGTGTTTCATGATGACATAAAATATTAATAACATGTCAGGAAAGGAACAAATTGGCTTTTAATATTTACTGTGTCCAAGGCAATGGCATCTTACTCCAGTACTCGTGCCTGGAAAATCCAATGGACAGAGGAGCCTGGTGGGCTGCAGTCCATGGGGTCGCGAAGAGTCGGATACGACTGAGTGAAGAGTCAGATACAACTGAGCGACTTCACTTTCCCTTTTCACTTTCCTGCACTGGAGAAGGAAATGGCAACCCACTCCAGTGTTCTTGCCTGGAGAATCCCAGGGATGGGGTTGCACAGAGTTGGACACGACTGAAGCGACTTAGCAGCAGCAGCAGTGTCCCTAGACAGAGGATGAAATAGTTGGATGGCATCACCGACTCAATGGCCGTGAGTCTGAGCAAACTCTGGGAGATAGTGAAGGACGGGGAAGCCTAACATGCTACAGCTTGTCGGTTCACAGTCGGACATGACTTAGTGACTGAACAACCACAACAATGTCCATAGGACTGTGGTGGCACACAAAATAAGTAGTCATATTTTCAATATTAGATTCCTATAACCTTTATAAAAGGTAGTGGCACATCATCATGATAGCTAGACTGACCTATCCATTTTACTAATTTCAATACTGACCATAGTTTTTTATATACCATGTATTCCTTTTTCTTAAGTTATTTTTACAGTTTCCTCTGGTTAAAGATAACCTCAAGTGATGTTTCTAGATAGTCTCTGCCTTGTGCAACTTTCTGAAACCCCTATCTGTCTGAAAAGTCTGTTTCTTGCTGTCACACAAGAATCGTTTGGCTATAGAATTTTAGTCACATTCTTCTTACTTGCAAATATGACTATTTTCTAGTTTTTAGTGTTATAGATGAGATTTTCAATATCAGTAAGAATTCTTTTTCCTTTCCAGGTCACCTGTCATTATTATTATGGTTATTTTCTACCTGGAAGTTTGAAGGATTTTATTTTTTATCCTTGGGCATTAGAAAAGTTACCAAGATATATTTAAGTTCTTGTACATTTTTTCCCTGATATCCTATGTCAACTCTAGGCTATTTCACTAGATATTCACAATAATATTCTTAGATGTTGTCACAATAACACTTTGGGGATTCTTCCAAAAAGCAGAGACTGAGATGATGTCAGTGTGGGCAGCTGATTTGAGGAAGATATCACAGGGAATGAGACTGAGGGTACTGGGAAGAGTGAAGGCGGGGAGGAGGGAAAGCCAGGCTCAGGGTAAGGTATTGAGCTGGTTTAGAATTCTTTTTCCTTTCCAGGTCACCTGTCATTATTATTATGGTTATTTTCTACCTGGAAGTTTGAAGAATTTTATTTTTTATCCTTGGGCATTAGAAAAGTTACCAAGATATATTTAAGTTCTTGTACATTTTTCCCCTGATATCCTATGTCAACTCTGGGCTATTTCACTAGATATTCACAATAATATTCTTAGAGGTTGTCACAATAACACTTTGGGGATTCTTCCAAAAAGCAGAGACTGAGATGATGCCAGTGTGGGCAGCTGATTTGGGGAAGTTATCACAGGGAATGAGATTGAGGGTACTGGGAAGAGTGAAGGCGGGGAGGAGGGAAAGCCAGGCTCAGGGTAAGGTATTGAGCTGGTTACCAACCTGGGCAACTAGGGTTCAGTTTACCTGGGGCCTTTTGAGGAATTGTGTCAGCTGTGCTTCAGGCTTGTTCACCCGAAATAGGAGAAGGAAAGTATTTATCCACCAGCTTCCATTCCCTCCTTAGCCAAAAGTTGCTTTAGAGGGTGTTAACATGCTTTGAGTTCCCGATTTGAGCATTTATCTTCCAGAATCTGGATCTCTTACTTGCTTTACCTGTGTTAGACTGTTTGCTGAAATTGTCTGCAAGGATCAAGAGAAGCCCCAGTGAATATCATGGGTTAGAGTTACATTTCTTCATTTTAGAGGGTGTTAACATGCTTTGAGTTCCCGATTTGAGCATTTATCTTCCAGAATCTGGATCTCTTACTTGCTTTACCTGTGTTAGACTGTTTGCTGAAATTGTCTGCAAGGATCAAGAGAAGCCCCAGTGAATATCATGGGTTAGAGTTACATTTCTTCATGCCACAATTGTGTAGCAAATATCTAATTTCTTTAAATTAAAAAAAAATAGTTATATAGTTTTTAAAGATTACTTTCTATCTACAGTTATTACAAAATGTTGGCTATATTTCCCACGTGTACAATACCTACTTGAACCTCTTTCCTCCGAAAGTCTGTGCCCCCCACTCCCCCGCTCTGTATTGCCCTCCTCACTGGTAACCATTCATTCTTTGTATCTGTGAGCCTGCCTCTTTTATATTATATTCACTACTTTGTTGTATATTTTAGGTTCCACAGATAGTGAGATCATCCCTGGAGGAGGGCGAGGCAACCCATTCCTGTATTCTTGCCTGGAGAATCCCACTGGACTCAGGAGCCTGGTGGGCTATAGTCCATAGGGTCACATACAGGTGGACACAACTGAAGTGGCTTAGCGTGCATGCATAGTGATATCATACAGAAATACCAAATTTCCCGATGCTAATCAGAGTCAGTTGCCCCATCATTTGCCTGGAAGTGTGGCAATTCCTTTCTTTGCTTGTTGGTCCATTGGTTTGAGAGGCTCCCAAATGACAGAATATGTAGTAATCATAGCTTTAAAGTCAGTGTAACTCTTTCTGTGTTCTCTGGCAGAAACTCTTTCTCCTACTCTTCATTTTCACCTCGAATGCCAGGACTCAGGGTTTTTAATCCAGTAGAGCCTAAGGAGGGCTTCCCTGTTGGCTCAGCAGTAAAGAATCTCCCTTCAATGCAGGAGATGTGGGTTCAATCCCTGGGTCAGGAAGATCCCCTGGAGAAGAAAATGGCAGCCCGCTCCAGTATTCTTGCCTGGGAAATCCCATGGAAAGAGGACCCTGGCAGGCTACAGTCCACGGGATTGCAAAAGAGTTGGACACAACTTAGTGACTAAAAACAAGAATAACAACAACAACAGAGCCTAAGGATGGAGAAATAGGCAGCATGAATTCTGAAAGTGGGTCACTAGGGTTGGGAATAAAGGGGCCAGTCCTACTTCTATCCCCTGTTTTTCAGACCCTGCATTTTAGTGACACTTCACTGTATGTTGGCTATAGCTTCACTACATTTAGGGAATCTTGGAGGGCACAGTCAACCTTGCTGGATGTTGTCCCCAAGCTGATCTCCTAGCTGGACCCTTAATAGGTGATTTCATCATTTTACCAGGCTGGTTTCTTCAAAGTGCTATGGTACACTGTGGGATCTGAGGGTTCTTTTGCCATGCACTCATTTCATTTACTTTCACTATAAAATGTGTCCCTTGATCTGAGGCAATGTTACTGGGATCCTAAGTTGTAAACCATACACTCTTCAAGCCCTCAGAATGAGGCTAACTGAGGAATCTTGGATAAGAAAAGCAAACTTGCAATCAAAGCAAGTGTTAAGATATATTACTGCCCTTCTAGGATGTCACCATGGAGAAGGCAATGGCACCCCACTCCAGGACTCTTGCCTGGAAAATCCCATGGATGGAGGAGCCTGGTAGGCTGCAGTCTACGGGGTCTCGAAGAGTCAGGCATGACTGAGCAACTTCACTTTCACTTTTCACGCTCATGCATTGGAGAAAGAAATGGCAACCCACTCCAGTATTCTTGCCTGGAGAATCCCAGGGACAGAGGAGCCTGGTGGGATGCTGTCTATGGGGTCGCACAGGGTCGGACACGACTGAGGGATTTAGCAGTAGCAGGATGTCAGCAACTTGTCACTACGTAGTTGACCTTCTTGAGGGGTGTTTCTATACTGAGGCACCATACTGCATATCTGCTGCTGGCAGTTTAGGAATTCAGCAGTGACAGTAGTCAGCTCCATCTTAGTAAGAGAGAGCCCATCTCTCCCTCTAAGGTTGCTTCATCCACAGGACCACTGTGCCAGCACCAGGGCGGCTGAAGTCAGAAGCTGACGGATAGCCCCTGGACAAGTATACCCATTCACCAGATTGTCCAGAACCTCTCTGAACACTCTAGAATGTACAAAGTGAACATTAACACCAGACACAAATACCAATACATGGTTTGGTTTCTCTGCCAAGATTCATCCACAAACCTGCTTCTCAAACTTCCTTGTCTCCAAGCCTCTAATTGGTCGTTTCAGGATCCTGACCAATCAGTAAAGCCATCTGTCTGCCCAGAAGTCTATTGCCTATTTCCACTTCAGGTATTTTCTCCCTGCATACAAGGTATATAAATAGTAAACCCTTGGCTTCTCTTATAGCTCCTGGGAAAACTTTCATTTTCCACTTACTTTCAGGGCCACCTTTGAGTGTGGCTGTAATATGCATTTTCAGTTATCATAAATAAATTGAGCTAATCTACCTATGAGCCAGACTCAAATGTTTTCTCCTCTGTAAGCTGGTCATAGGGAAGCCTCCATGAGCTTGTCGGTGTGGCTAAAGGAAGACATCAGTGCAACAGAGGAAAGTCACGTGGAAGTCAGAGCCATGTGGTTATGCAACCTGTGCTCTTTGGTCTGCCTCAGTTCAGTCCTCATGTAATGTACTATTCACATCACATAGAGGTTTCCTTCCATTCCTGGATAACTTTATGGTTCTGTGGATCTCATAATCCCGACTCATCATAAGCAGCTCTAGGTACTCAGATGCACTTGAGTCCTGGCCTCCTCTAGGGCTCAGAAGCATGCCAGGAGCTGCTTTTGAAATGGTGAGTTGTTCCATGTCTTCAAAGGTTTGACCTTGCTTCAGAACCAGGGTTTGTGCTGGGGCTCTCCTAATGAGGTTTGACAGACACTCTACAGAGCATCCTAATGTGGCATTCATCTTCTGTACTACCTGAGCATCAGGGCAGTTCAGAGTGCAGCCTGGACCTCCTCTGATGGTCTGATGATTCTGGGCAGCATATACCACACCTACAAATGTCAGCCTTCCAAGATATTGATAACTGATTCACAGAGTATGTGTGGTATGTGCCAACATCAGTATCCAAATAAGCCTACCCTCCAGGCTGCCATACAGCACTGAGCAGAGTTCCCTGTGGGGAGTTTGGGGGAGAATGAATACTTGTGTCTGTAAAGTCACTTTGCTGCCCACCTGAAACTATCACAATATTGTCAATTAGCTATACTTCAACACAAATAAAAAGTTAAAGTGCTTTAAAAAACAATAAATCTACCAGGTGCAGTGCCTCTAGCTTAGTGGTAGGACATGTAGGCGAACAATCTGTCATTTATTGATATATTTAAAAAGGGCTTCCCAGGTGGTGCAGTGGTAAAGAATCTATTTGCCAGTGCAGGAGACACAAGAGATGTTGTTTCTATCTCTGGATCTGGAAGATCCTCTGGAGGAGGAAATGGCAACCTACTCAAGTATTCTTGCCTGGAAAATTCCATGGACAGAGGAGCCTGGAGGGCTGCAGTCCATGGGGTGGCAAAGAGGTGGACACGATATATTAGAGGAGATTTTCCCCAGATGTTTCAGTTCATTGTATCTTTAAAAGCATCACTCATATGGCAGGTACTTGAAAAAACTATGAGGGTTTTATTGCCTTCTTCTTGTTGTTCAGTCATTAAGTCATATCCAACTCTTTGCAACCCCATAGAATG
>SJYX01011041.1:7499-18531 GCA_006410675.1 Oreotragus oreotragus | reverse complement strand
GATGTGAGAGTTGGACTGTGAAGAAAGCTGAACACCGAAGAATTAATACTTTTGAACTGTGGTGTTGGAGAATACTCTTGAGAGTCCCTTGGACAGCAAGGAGATTCAACCAGTCCATTCTAAAGGAGATCATTCCTGGGTGTTCTTTGGAAGGACTGATGCTAAAGCTGAAACTCCAATACTTTGGCCACTTCATGTGAAAAGTTGACTCATTGGAAAAGACTCTAACGCTGGGAGGAATTGGGGGCAGGAGGAGAAGGGGATGACAGAGGATGAGATGGCTGGATGGCATCACTGTCTTGATGGATGTGAATCTGAGTGAACTCCGGGAGTTGGTGATGGACAGGGAGGCCTGGCGTGCTGCGATTCATGGGGTTGCAAAGAGTAGGACATGAGTGAGCAACTGAACTCAACTATAGAATAGTACAGTTAGTCTTTCTTGATAATACAGACAAAAGTATTGGGTTCAAAATAATTCTGATAATTTAGGAAATGTGACAAATTCCAAGAATACCATTATTTAATAGCAAAAAGGAAGAATGTTAAGAATAACTTCCAGGAGATGGATAATGAGAAGCTAATGAAGACTTCCAAATAGGTGCTCATAAATTGATTTTTTTTCTCAACAGGATGGGCAGAAATCTTTTGAATTAAATTATCCAGTACCACACACACAAACACAAATTAACAGGGGTGCTGGCTACACACACACACACACACACAATAAACAGTGGTGCTAGCTAGGTTCTCAGTTTTTTACAGAAGTAGTTTCCAAATTGTACCAGATTATGGAAACATCATATAATTAGCCTTATACTATTTTCAATGATATTAAAAATAAAGCAATCATCTCTATTTAAGTGAAAAGAAGTTTAAAACAAACACTTTCTTTATTTGGAGACATTCAAAATAGTTACCTGCACTATAATCATTTTTGTAAATCAGCTATTTTTTGACAACATAAAAGAAAATCAAACTTACTTGCAGGTTAAGATGCGCACCAAATCATTTGGTTTATATAGTTCAATACACACAGCACAACTATCTCCATCAGGGCCGATTTCCTAAGAGCAAAGAGTTACTGTTATTCTGATGGATAAGAAAAATACACTAAACTATAGAGCAAGATCAGAATATACATGTATTTAATACATTACTTAAATTCCTACAGAAAGAGCATCATATTACTAAAATGACTTTCAGTAAGAAATTTAAAATTATCTAGACTTAAGTGGAATCTAAAAAAAAAGCCAAACTTATAGAAACAGTAGAAAAGTAGTTTCCAAGGGCTGAGGAGTGAGGAAAATAGGGAGAAGTTAGTAAAAGGATACAAGTTTTCAACTATGAGGTCTGAAGATCTAATATAAAACATGGCGATTAGAGTTGATAACACTGTGTATTATGTAATTGAAATTAGAAAATAAAATGCTTAGACTTTAAAAAGTAAAAGAAGAGGATTCCTGAGTAGCCTGGTGATTAGGACTCTGGGCTTTCATTGCCATCAGTTCAGTTCAGTTCAGTTGCTCAGTTGTGTCCGACTCTTTGCGACCCCATGAATCACAGCATGCCAGGCCTCCCTGTGTATCACCAACTCCTGGAGTTTACGCAAACTCATGTCCATCAAGTCAAGTGATGCCATCAAACCATCTCATCCTCTGTCATCCTCTTCTCTTCCTGCCCCCAATCCCTCCCAGCATCAGGGTCTTTTCCAATGAGTCAACTCTTCATTGCCATAGCCTGGGTTCAATCCCTAGTCGGGGAACTCAGATCTTGCAAGCCATGTAGCACGGCAGAAATAAATAAATAAATGTAAAAGAATAAAGTCAACCCAAGAGGAATAGTATAAAGAGAAACATGTAGCACTGACGTAAACTTTTTCCTGGTTTTAGAATTTACACAGTGCCATAAGTTCTTTCGGAGAAGGCAATGGCACCGCACTCCAGTACTCTTGCCTGGAAAATCCCACTGACGGCAGAGCCTGGTAGGCAGTCCATAGGGTTGCTAAGAGTCAGACACGACTGAGCGACTTCCCTTTCACTTTTCACTTTCATTCATTGGAGAAGGAAATGGCAACCCACTCCCCTGTTCTTGCCTGGAGACTCCCAGGGATGGGGGAGACTGGTGGGCTTCTGTCTATGGGGTCGCACAGAGTCGGACACGACTGAAGCGACTTAGCAGCAGCAGCATAAGTTCTTTGGCTATGTTTTTCCATTAAAAAAATTAAGGTATAATTCACATGAAGTTAAATTCATTCTAAATGTTGAGTAAACAGTTTTGCAAGTTTGGAGAAGCATGCAGTCACTTAATCTCCACCATAATCAAGACACAGGATAGTCCTGGTACTCCAATAAATTCCTCTATATCCTTTGTAATTAACCCCCTCGTTTTACCTCTATCTTCTGTTACCCACTGATTTGTTTTTCAGTGCCTTCTATTTTGGCTTATCCAGGGTATCTTATAAGTGGAATTGTGTATAGCCTTTGAGTCTGGCTTCTTTTACTTAACATAATGCATTTACAATTCATCCTTGTTGGTGACTACATCAGTAGGGTTCTGCTGTTTCTATGGCTAAGTAGTACTCTTTAATGTAGATGTACCAGTTTTTTATCCATTCACCATCTGAAGGACATTTGGCTTCTTTTCAGTTTTGGGTAATCATCAGTAAAGCTTCCCTGAACAATTTTGAACAAGCTTTTACATGAATGGGTAAACACCTAGCCGTGAGATTGCTGGGTTCTTTGGAGAGTGTATATTTGACTTCATAAAATTGTCAAATCGTTTTCCAAATTGGCTGTATATTGCATTCTCACCAGCAAATGCATGAAAGTTCCAGCTGTTCCACATCTGACCAGCTATTGGTATTGTAGGTTCAATTGGTTTTAGCCATTCTAATAAATGTGCTGTGGATATCACACTGTGGTTTTAATTTGCACTTCCCTAATGATGAATAATGTTGAGCAACATTTTATGTGCTTCTTTGCCAACCATATATTTCTTTGGTAAAATGTCTGTTTTGCCCATTTTTACACTAGGTTGCTTTTTCTTTTGTTGAATTTTGAGAGTTCTTTATATATTCTGGGTACAGTCCTTTATCAGATATGTGATTTGCAAATATATTCTCCAAGTCCATGACTCATCTTTTCAGTATCTTAACAGTGTCTTTCAAAGAGCAAAAGCTAATTTTAACAGTCAAATTTCTCATTTTTTTCTTTAATGGACTTGTTTTTGGTATCATATCTAAGTAATTTTTGCCTAACTCAGGCAACAGAGATATTTTTTCCCAAAGTTCTCTTATAAAAATTCATAGTTCTAGGTTTTATATTTAAGTCTGTGGTCCATTTTGAGTTAATTTTTACAGAGGGTATAAAGCATGGACTGAGGTTCATTTTTCATTTTTTCTGTATATGGATATTCAGTCATTGTTTATGGTGAGCCAACAAATGGCTGTCCTTTTTTTTTTTTAACTGCTTTTGCATCTTTGTCTAAAATCAATTGATCATATGCATGTAGATCTATTTCTGGACTGTCTCTTCTGTTCCAAAGATCTAAAGATCTAGCCTTTTCCTAATACCATACCTTCTTGACTACTATAACTTTAAAATAACTGTGCAAATCAGGAAACATTAGTCATCCAAATTTGTTCTTTATCAGAATTATTTTGGTTATTCTAGTTCTCTTGCTTTTCCAAACAAACTCAGAATCAACTTGTCAATTTCTACAAAAGATGCAACTAATATTTTGATTGAAACTATATTGAATCTTTAGTTTGGGAAGAGTCTTCTAACTCATGAACATGGTATATCCCCATTCCTTTAGGTCTTCTTTGATTTCTTTCTTTCTTTGATATTTTGCAGTTTTCAGCATATAGATCTTATATATATTTTGTAAGATGTATACCTAAGTATATAATGGTTTTGGTGCTATTATAGATGGTATTTTTTTTCTATTTCAGTAAGTTCTGTAGCTATATTTTCATTGTAGTACAAACCTCTATAGCTATTTTTTTTATATGGGTTTTAAACATCAATGGTACTTTTCAACTGTGCTAAATCTGAAAATCGATGTTCAAGTAAAGTTGTACTTAAGTGCTATATTCATCTTCTGTTGTTGCTATAACAAATTACAATAACTTAGTGGCTTAAAATGATGCAAACTTATACTCTTAAGTGTTATTGCTCATGGACCCTTTCTTGTACCACTCCAATCTCTTACTTCCATTGTCACATCTCCTACTTCACTGTCAAATCTCCTCTTTCCTCCCTCGTATAAGAACACTGTGATTATATTTAGGCCCCACGTGGATGATCCCCTGGAGAAGGCAATGGCAACCCACGCCAGTATCCTGCCTGGAAAATCCCATGGACAAAGGAGCCTGGTAGGCTACAGTCCAGGGGGTCGCAAAGAGTGGGACGCAGGGACTTTCACTTTCACTTGGATAATCTAGGATAATCTTCCCATCTCAAGATCCTTAACTTAATCACATCTGCAAAGTCTTTTTTGCCATATAAGATAGCATTTACAGGCTCCAAGGATTAAAAAAAAAACACCTAGATGTCCTTAGGGATCATTATTCAGCTAACCTCCAGCATTAAATAGATTAAAAAAACCAGTTATATTTCTAAATTCCAATTAAAATCATACTTTGGAAGAACATGAACTTTAAAAACTGGATTGGTAGCACTGCTTTAAAACAAATAGCATTTAAAAGTCATAAATGCACCTTGTCTCCTTGCTTCAGTGTACGGAGTTGAAGCCTTCCAATAGCTTTTTTAGCATCTGCCTTTAACTGTCTCTGTAATAGAAAATAGCAGTATTAGAAAAAAATTTTTTTAACAAATATAATAAAAGAGGTAGAGAGGATTAATAAATATTTATAAGGTAAAAGTCAGTGTATAAGTAAAGGCTGAAAGACACAATTTAAGCAACCATAATAAATGTCCATTTATCTCACATCAAACAGGATTTTTTAAATTTACTGAAACCTTATATTTCCTACCTTCTTAAACAGCACCTTTGGGCCACAATGATAAAGCTCTATGTCCCTATTCCAAATGAATTCAGATACTATGAATTTTCAAAGCAGTTTTCCTATTTTCAAAAGCCCAGAAGGTCTTAAAGTACATATTTTCCAATTTCTTTCCTTTTTTTTTTTTTTTTGAATAGTGTCTTGTTTGGTAGAAAGTGCATAGGATTTGGATTCAAATGAACCTAGACTCAAACTCTGACTTTGTCACTTATGAAATGAAAAATCCTGGACAAGTCATTAAATTTTTGTGCTTGTATACTCATCTATAAAATGAGGATAACATCAATCCTTCCGGTATTATTCAGTACTAGGGGAAAAAAATTGCTGTTTATAACCATTACTGCCTTGTAACGTGGGTGGATTCTGAGAGTTTTTTGTTTATTCCACTTAACATATACCTAGATGAGTCTGGATATGCAAAGGTAAGTCCATGGTTCATTTAGGGAATAAGGACTAAAATATTACATTTATATCTATCTATCCATATATACACATATGTATATATTTGAATCAAAAGTGAGGTTTTAATATAGAATCTAGAAAAATGGTACCAATGAACCTATTTGTAGGGGAAGAATAGAGACTCAGACATAGCGAATAGACTTATAGACACAGCAGGGGCAGGAGAGGGTGGGAAAAATTGAGACAGTAGCATTGAAATGTATACATATTATCATGTGCAAAACAGATAGCTAGTGGGAAGTTGCTGTATAACACAGGGAGCTCAACCTGGTGCTCTGTGACAACCTAGAGGGGTTGAATGGGGTGGGAGATGGGAGGGAGGTTCAAGAGGGAGGGAGCATATGTATACCTAGGGCCGATTCATGTTGATGTATGGCAGAAATCAATGCAACACTGTAAAGCAATTATCCTTCAAATAAAAATAAATTTAAAAATAAAATTTAAAAACGTATGGGGGAAATCTAAAAGGTGAGGGAAAAGTAAGAAGGAAAGGAATCAATGAGAGACTATCTCTTTGTGTGGGATGCACTGGCGGGTGGCGGTGGGGGGAAAGCCAGGTAGTATGAGACATTCAGTGTTAATTTGAAATTATTTGTGATGCCACAAATAAACCTTCCTTCTATTTCAGTAAAAATCTACCACATATATGAATGCCTCAAGGAAAGATAATATATGTATAAATTGAAGAAGAGACCAGGTTTCACGCCTGGATGGATGCTGTGTGGAATAGAGAGATAGCATGTTTAGCAGGGCAAGATGATAAGCAATCTTCCTATTTTGTACTGTGAAATGAACAAACTTAGAGAAATTCAGCAAAAAGTAGATGGGCAGAACCAGAAGTCTTGTGAGAATGTCAACAGCTTCCTCATCCCCCTGTATGTACCTCCATCCCCAGCAGGGAGACCCCCTAGCTGACATCAAGGCTATATGAAAGTTAGAGATAATTTAAGTGTTTGTCACTCAGTCGTGTCCCACTCTCTGTGATCTCATGGACTGTAACCCACCAGGCTGCTCTTTCCATGGGATTTCCCAGGCAAGAATGCTGGAGCAAGTTGCCATTTCCTTCTCCAGGGGGATCTTCCCAACCCAGGGATCAAACCCGGGTCTCCCACATTGCAGGCAGATTCTATACCATCTGAACCACTAGGGAAGCTATGTAAGTAAAGTATCCAGCATAATGTCTGGCTGATAGCAGACACTCAATAAAATGTTTATTAAATGAAAATATAAAGTATTTTCATCAATAAGCATATATATGCCTGTCTGTAGCAAATGGGATGGGAATAATCCATGAGTATAGGTATGTGAAGCTATTCCTTAATGCCCAAATCCGTCTCCTATGTAAGATATTTTGTGAAAGGATGCCAAGGTGATTACTGCCAAAGTATTTTTCTGCTGTCACAGTAGCAGCAGAAACTTCTCAGATTGTTATCTGACTGGCAAACATAGCTCATAGAAACAGTTAATAGGAAGGCCTAGCCCTTAGAAGGAAAGAAGTGCTAAGCCTTGTTTGGGAGACTTAATCATGGAGTTCACTCACAAGGGGAATTTTATGATGGTACTTAATTTTGAGCCTAAATATTTCCCTTCTATTTTGTTACTTGCATCACAAATAAATAATAGAATGACAGTGAAATGAGGTACACTAGGGTCTTTAGAGCTGGAAAAATTCTTGGAGTTCACCTAGCCTGATATCTGACAGAAAAGAAAATTGATGCCTAAAGAGAAAGAATACCTTGCTCAAAATCTCAGAGTTGGTTAGTGTCAGTCCCACTGAAGCCCAGAGTTTGGGAACATTTAACTCTGACATCAAGGTAGTCATCTTTTGTTTACTGTGGCTTTAAGTAGGAAGTTAGTACTACTACTTTCTTATATTTATATAATTATTTAAAAATTTTTTTAGTTTTCTTTATTTTTTTTAATTGTGAAAGTTATGATAACACATTTACAGGAGACTTAGAAAACACCTGTTTTATAATTTAAAATTATTTTTTATATCTATTACCTCACTTAGTCCTCACAATATCCCCTAAAGGAGACAATCTCTCTATTTTAATGTCATTCAAATGGAGGCTTGCAAAAGTAAAATAATTTGTCCAAAAGGGAATGCAACCTCTAAATGACAGAGTCAGTACAGGAAGTCTGCTCTTCATACCCCAAGATTCCATTATAATACAGCCATCTAAAATTGTTTGAAGTTTTTCCAACTTCTGGACTCTATGGTCTGGCAAATCGTGGCCAATTCTTATAGTGAACAAGCAGTATGTCCACATGGCTCTGGCCTTGGCCTAAACTTCCAAACATTACTCCTTTCGTTTCCCATAAAACATAAGCTATTTCGACATGAAGAAGAGAAAAATGCACATGATACAAAAACAGAGCCAACAAGAGAAAATAAAGAGAAAGTGAAATAAGAGAAGGAAAAAGTAAAGTTGATGAGAAGTCTTTGACAATCATTTTGCACTTTGTCTTTAGAGCGCTTCTGACTTAGGTTTAAGCAACCAGCTCCACGACAACTGGGGAAATGTACTCACAAGGAAGTGAGACATCTCTCGTGTATTTACATGATTAAGCCTGCACAGTTTGATTTCTCATTCCAAAATATTCAACAAAATATAAATGCATGAGCCTCCAGTGCTACTGCTTATCAGTTCATCAGGGATGAATGCTAACTATACAACTTTGATTATATCCAAGACTAACTGAAAATTAATTTGAGAGGCGGGATCAAAAGCAAACTTTAAATGTAATGTTCAAGTCTATGTTGATGAGAAAAGTGGAACTTACATTAAGACAAATGCTTTAAAAAAAATTGAGGGAAGAGAAAAATATAGGGAAAAATCCAAGATGCCAGAATATCCTAAGCAAGGGACTTGATTATAAAGGATCTCTAAAAGATTTGTAGCACAGCATATATCAGTGTTTAAGGAAGCAGCCCTAGAATTTTAAAAAGCCTTTGAAAGGAAATCTGAATGTTTCCAATAACTCCTACCAAGCTTTTATAAGGAAAATACATTTCTTTCAATACGGAGGTGTGACTTGTGGTTTTGTTAAGAAGCACAATTTTTAGAACCTGAATAAAGGTTTTAAAACTGCCATCAGCACTCAAAATATTAATATTTCACTGTCACACTGATAGTGGGAGTTTCCAAGATGCGCCCATTCCTCTAAATACTGACATATGAGAACAAGATTAAGACCAAGTAGTTTATATTAAGGGCTTCCCAGGAGGAGAAGGGGACAACAGAGGATGAGATGGTTGGATGGCATCACTGACTCAATGGACAAGAGTTGGAGCAAACTCCAGGAGGTGGTGAAGGACAGGCAAACCCGGCATGCTACTGTCTATGAGGTCACAAAGAGTAAGACGCAAAGCGTAAACCTGGTGTGCTACGGCCCGTGGGGTCGCAGAGTCAGGCACAACTGAGCGACTGAACAACAACAGGTGCCAATGTTTGAGACACAAGAGGTGCAGGTTCAATCCCTGCGTTGGGAAGATCTGGAGTAGGAGATGGCACCTCACTCCAGTGTCCTTACCTGGAAAAATTCCATGGGCAGAGGAACCTGGTGGGCTACAGTCCACGGGACCGCAAAGAGTCAGACATGAATGAGCACAGCACGGCACAGTTTATATTAAATACACATTGAGATTTCCCTGGTGGCTCAGACAGCAAAGCATCTGCCCACAATGCGGGAGACCCCAGTTGAATCCCTGGGTCAAGATCCCCTGGAGAAGGGAATGGAAACCCACTCCAGGATTCTTGCCTGGAGAATTCCATGGACAGAGGAGCTTTTCAGGCTACAATTCATGGGGTCACAAGAAGTCGGACATGACTAAGAAATAAACATTTTGGGAAATATGAAACCTCTCTCCAATTCTGTCCCCTCACCAGTAAGTAGGGATACTAATAATCCTATATAGGATTGTTACAACAATATTTTGGGCTTCCCTGGTGGCTCAGTGGTAAAGAAAACCTGTCAATGCAGGAAACATAAGAGACACAGGTTCAATTCCTGGGTTGAGAAGATCACCTAGAGAAAAAAATGGCAACCCACTCTAGTATTCTTGCCTAGGAAATGCCATAGATAGAGGTGCCTGGTGGGCTACAGTCGCAAAAGTGTCAGACACAACTTAGTAACTAGACAACACGTTTGAATAATATTAAGTCAAACCTTTGGGTGCCCCATATGCTTTAATATTTAAAGACAATGTGCCCAATGCAAACTATAATTTATGTTTTACTTCTTAAAAAACAGAACTTCAAGAGTTTATCTACTTTGGTACACAAATTACTTCAGATACCTTTTCAGTACCTCTCCATCATATCAGAATTCCTATCCTATAAATTCCAACACTACATTCCTCTTATATTCTGTAGTTGTATTATTCGTGTGTCTTTTTCTCCTAGTAGGTTGTGAGTAGGTGGAAGACTGGGCCTTAATTATTTTTTAAAAAAATCCCCATAATGCTTAATCTTTGTTCAAAGAATAGCTTTTGAATTTAGAAAAAGAGATTTTCTCATCTAAGTTTTATTCATTAAAAGCCTCTACTCAATCAATTTTGAGGGGGGAAAAAAAGGTTTAGAGAACATGTATTGGATTCCTGCCATGCGTCAGGTTTAACCCTAAGTTTTACATGTGTCATCTTGTTTAAACAGTAACAACCTTATGGAATAGGCATTTTAATATCCAAATTTTATAGACAAGAAAAGGTCCTGAAGCTTGACTAAAGGCCAGGCAGCTGGTTAGTTGCAGAGCTGTGATTCAATTCAAGCCCAGGTTCTATCTGGCTTTAAAGCCCATGATCTCTCCACTATAGTACACTGCCTCCATTGTGTAACAGCAAAGAAGCCTTTAAAGGGCTTCACATTCCTTGTGAAGAAGATAAATGAAAGAAAAAAACCCCTCAAAGTCAGCTATTATCCAATCTTCAAATCCTTCTTCATTTGACTACTTACTGTGATTTGGGAAACTCTCTTAAACAAGTATTTTATATCAACATAGTCTACCCACCTCTTCCCCAGTTCTAAGAGATACCTGGTCGAAGAAAATTTGGCAGAGTACAAGACTGATTCAAAGCAACTTGGTTGTTGGCCAATTTTGTTAACAGAAGCTTAATGTCATTATTCAAAAGCTGGGATGGTTCTAGTCACTGACGAATTTCAGCTGTACAGTTTCTTTTGTTGTTCTGAGTGACACTTTAAGTGGGCCGAAAATGAAGATTTGCGGCAATTCTCATCTTATATTACAATGTTCAATTTTTAAATTACAGTGAACACAAAGATATTCTACCTATTTCGGGGAAGGCAATGGCACCCCACCCCAGTACTCTTGCCTGGAAAATCCAATGGACGGAGTAGCCTGGTGGGCTGCAGTCCATGGGGTCGCTAACAGTCGGACAGACTGAGCGACTTCACTTTCACTTTTCTCTTTCATGCATTGGAGAAGGAAATGGCAACCCACTCCAGTGTTCTTGCCTGGAGAATCCCAGGGATGGCGGAGCCTGGTGGGCTGCCGTCTATGGGGTCACACAGAGTCGGACAC
>SJYX01011040.1:205039-221897 GCA_006410675.1 Oreotragus oreotragus | reverse complement strand
CAATGGTGAATGGGATTGATTCCTTAATTTCTCTTTCTGATTTTTCATTGTTAGTATATAGAAAAGCAAGTGATTTCTGTGTATTGATTTTGTATCTTGCAACTTGGCTAAATTCACTGATTAGCTCTAGTAATTTTCTGCTACTATCTTTAGGGTTTTCTATATAAAGTATCATATCATCTGCCAACAGTGACAGCTTTACTTCTTCTTTTCCAATCTGGATTCCTTTTATTTCTTTTTCTTCTCTGATTGTTGTAGCTAGGACTTCCAGAACTATGTTGAATAATAGTGGTGAAAGTGAAGACACCCTTATCTTGTTCCTGCTCTTAGGGGGAACACTTTCAGTTTTTCACCATTGAGAATAATGTTTGCTGTAGGCTTATCACATATGGCCTTTACTACATTAAGATAGGTTCATTCTATGCACATTTTTTGAAGAGTTTTAATCATAAATGGGTGCTGAATTTTGTCAAAGGCTTTTCCTGCATCTATTGAGATTATCTTACGGTTTTTATCTTTCAATTTGTTAATATGGTGTATCACATTGATTGATTCTCCAGGCCAGAATACTGGAGTAGGTAGCCTTTCCATTCTTTAGGGGATCTTCCCAACCCAGGAATTGAACATAGATCTTCCACATTGCAGCTGGATTCTTTACCAGCTGAGCCATAAGGGAGGCCCAAGAATACTGGAGTGGGTAGTGTGTCCCTTCTCCAGGGGATCTTCCTGACCCAGGAATCAAACCAGGATCTCTTGCATCGTAGGCAGATTCCTTGCCAACTGAGCTCTCAGAGATAGAGCTGGCCTACGGAAACCTCAGCTATAGAGCCAGTTTTCTGCAAAGTTTCTCCATAGTGTCCAGTAGGATGGGGTGTGTACATGAAATCGGCAACAACCATTTGATTCTGGTTCCTCCCACAGTCAGAATATGTGAGTCCAAGACGACGCATGAAATTAGGAAGGGTTTATCTAATATACCTAATAACTTAGTCACAAAATTTTTAATTCCCACCTTCATAGCTTTGAACTCTGATACAACCCTTGAGGATGTAACAATTATTTCCCAGGTGGAAACTGGGGCGGCCACTTAGTCATTTGTGTGTTATCATTCTGTAGAACAAACAAACAAAGAAAAGCGGATCTTCCCTGGTGGTCCAGTGTCTAAGACTCTGTGTTTCCAATGCAGGGGGCCAAGGTTCGACCCTGGTCAGAAAACTAATCCACACGCTACAACTGAGAGTTTGCATGCCACAACGAAGATCAAAGACCCTGCATGGTTTAGCTAAGATCCCAAACAGCCAGATAAGTTTAAAAAAAAATTCAATAAAAACAAAGAAAGAACACCACACATAGACATAGAAAGGAGATCACTGTGGTAGCTAATGTTATAGATCCTAAATGGCACGATGAAATTTGTTTGTTGCTGTATAAGGACAGAAAGGGAGGGGTGTGTCTGAAGTCTAGAGGATTCTATGGGATACCCTCTGATATATCCATGACAATTAGAGAAGACAGTGGCAATTCAATTAAGGTAAAATTATTGAGAACTTAGATCCTTTCCTAGTGTGAGCCAGTTTTCTGCAAAGTTTCTCCATAGTGTCCAGTAGGATGGGGTGTGTACATGAAATCGGCAACAGCCATTTGATTCTGTTTCCTCCCACAGTCAGAATATGTGAGTCCAAGACAACGCATGAAATTAGGAAGGGTTTATCTAATATACCTAATAACTTAGTCACAAAATTTTTAATTCCCACCATCATAGCTTTGAACTCTGATACAACCCCTGAGGATGCAACAATTATTTCCCAGTTGGAAACTGGGGCGGCCACTTAGTCATTTGTGTGTTATCATTCTGTAGAACAAACAAACAAAGAAAAGAGGAACTTCCCTGGTGGTCCAGTGTCTAAGACTCTTGTGTTTCCAATGCAGGGGGCCAAGGTTCGACCCTGGAAACTAATCCACACGCTACAACTGAGAGTTTGCATGCCACAACGAAGATCAAAGACCCTGCATGGTTTAACTAAGATCCCAAACTGCCAGATAAGTTAAAAAAAAAATTCAATAAAAACAATCAAAGAACACCACACATAGACATAGAAAGGAGATCACTGTGGTAGCTAATGTTATAGATCCTAAATAGCACGATGAAATTTGTTTGTTGCTGTATAAGAACAGAAAGGGAGGGGTGTGTCTGAAGTCTAGAGGATTCTATGGGATACCCTCTGATATATCCAAGACAATTAGAGAAGACAGTGGCAATTCAATTAAGGTAAAATTATTGAGAACTTAGATCCTTTCCTAGTGNGCTGTATAAGAACAGAAAGGGAGGGGTGTGTCTGAAGTCTAGAGGATTCTATGGGATACCCTCTGATATATCCATGACAATTAGAGAAGACAGTGGCAATTCAATTAAGGTAAAATTATTGAGAACTTAGATCCTTTCCTAGTGGCTCAGATGGTAAAGAATTTGCCCCCAATGCAGGAGACCTGGGTTCCATCCCTGGGTCGGGAAGATCCCCTGGAGAAGGAAATGGCAACCCACTCCAGCATTTTTGCCTGGAGAATCCCATGAACAGAGAAGCCTGGCGGGCTACAGTTCACGGGGTTGCAAAAAGTCGGACACAACTGAGTGACTAACACTTTCACTTTCATTTAGATCCTTTAAGAATGAAAGTTTGGGGTATTTAGGTAATCCTAACTGGCTGAAGTGTTAACTGGATGCAAATATAACCCAATGAGTAGTAAGGAAAAGGAAGTTATAAACGTAAAGCTGAAGTTATAAACGTAAAGCTGAAGTTATAGATGTGATTTTTTAGACTTTGTTCATCTACCCTGTCTTAGGGTACCTACCCAGAGGCTTCCCCAGTGGTTCAGATGGTAAAGGAGAATCCCGTGGAGAACGGAATAGCTACCCACTCCAGTATTCTTGCCTGGAGAATTCCATGGACAGAGGAGTGGTGAGCTCAGTCCATGAGGCCACAGAATTGGACATGACTGAGAGATTAACATGTTATCCTTCAGTCACTGGTAAGCTTTACTTTTCCTCCCAGCCCTTAGCTCTCCCTGAAATCATATTGTCTATATACTGTAATTTTTTACTGTCTTTCTGTCACTGGGTATAAACTCCATGAGACCAAGAGATCTGTCTTTGTTCACTGCCTTCTGTCTTACACCAACAGTAGTGAGTGCTTGGCACTTAGTGATAACCTCAGATATGCAGATGACACCACCCTTATGGCAGAAAGTGAAGAGGAACTCAAAAGCCTCTTGATGAAAGTGAAAGAGGAGAGTGAAAAAGTTGGCTTAAAGCTCAACATTCAGAAAACGAAGATCATGGCATCTGGTCCAGCACTTCATGGGAAATAGATGGGGAAACAGTGGAAAGTGTCAGACTTTATGTTGGGGGGCTCCAAAATCANGGGGCAGGAGGAGAAGGGGACGACAGAGGATGAGATGGCTGGATGGCATCACCGACTCGATGGACGTGAGTTTGAGTGAACTCCAGGAGTTGGTGATGGACAAGGAGGCCTGGTGTGCTGTGATTCATGGGGTCGCAAAGAGTCGGACACGAATGAGCGACTGAACTGAGCTGGCACTTAGTGAGTCTGAGGAAACATTTATTAAATCAATGTGTTGGTTCGTATCTTTTCCTTATCGTGTCTTCCATATTTTTATCTCTGCAATTTTTAGGTTTAACACAGACCAAAAAGGCTGACTCTCACCTAGACAACAGGAGTTCTTCCTGCCTGATTGCTGATTGTCTTTCAGCTGAGACACTGTTTTTTTTTCCCCCTACATTCGAACTTGAACTTAAACATCAGCTCTTTGTTGTCGAGTCTGCTAGCCTTTGACTGGAATTTCACTTTTTACTCACCTGAGACACCAACAATGCTGACTGCAGTTCCATGAGGCTATTTTTATAACATATATATATATATAAAATGAAAAAAAGTATAATGTATAAATATGAAACCAAACACATCTTATTGATATTAAACGTATCTTAAACACATCTTAAAACCACTAGACCATTCAAGTATGACCTATATCAAATCCCTTATGATTATACAGTGGGGGTGACAAACAGATTCAAGGGATTAGATCTGATAGACAGAGTGCCTGAAGAACTATGGATGGAGGTTCATAACATTATATAGGAGGTGGAGACCAAAACCATGCCAAGGAAAAAGAAATGCAAGAAGGCAGATGGTTGTCTGAGGAGGCCTTACAAATAGCTGAGAAAAGAAGACTCATACACAGAGGCTCACAATTCTTTTCTGTAAATGACACATAGATAAACACTACGCACATCAACAGACTATCTCATAAGTGAGTGGTTGGTCAGTTTCCACAGAGGATAATTACAGATGTTTTTATTCTAGTTACTCCTGCTGTTAAGACACGTACCTCAAGGATTCTATGAATCTTGGCTCACTACATTCATTCACATGTGTAAACAAAGGTCAATCCACTCAAGTTAAACTGAATAGCATTTCAGTAGTACTTTGCAAACCAAGTAACTTTTGTCATGCATCCCCATTTAATAGGCTGTCTCAGTGTAAACGCTGTCAGCTCCAAGGGTACCTTTCTTTACACATGTTGCCATTGCAATTACAGTGTGTATCATTCCATCTTCGAAATGTATTTTCTAAAAATGAGTTGATTTTGCTTTGATGAGTTAGTTTCAATAAAGAATAAATTTCTTTCTCATGTTTGAGTTACTTAAGCTATTTTTCCCCACTAAAAATTTCTAGATAGTGTGCATGTTTAAAATTTCAAAACATTTTTGATGATATTTAAAGGAGTTCCAGTTGTAGAATATTGAGAAATTGACACAAGAATCAATTTTGTGGGATTTTTTTGTTTTCTTATACCTAAGACGATTCTAAAATATTAATACATATTCTTTTTTCTGTACTAACTAGATGTTTATTGGAATGTGAGAGAATAAATTATAACCCAGTTTCTTCCCGCTGCCTTGCATTTTATTTACACAGTTTTATTGATTGTAAGTCTGAATTTCAAAGAGAGAGAAAAGCCCAACAAAGTTGAATGTCAATTAAAAGTTCTTTCTGTTCTGCCTTTGCCACTCTCCTTTGGCATCATTCTTTATATCTATTTTCTTCTGATAATAGAGACTAATCTCAGCCTTTTTCACATCTCAGTGTTTGCTAGTACAAAGCAAATGCTCAATAATGATTTCTGATGATCACAATTACGTTTTGCTTAAGTTACATAAGAATTGCACATGTCAATGTCTTATAAAAAGGTAGTCAATCAATCATCAATATGGATTTTACTTGCCTGCCAAAATTGATACTATTCCGAGTAATTCTCCTAGTTCTGTGCCTAGAGACTTTTGGTGACTTTTGTTTACGTGTTTGCTGAAAAGATAGTATCCTCGCTCTCCTGGTTAGATACCTGTATTTTTACATTAATGTTTTTTTATCTCATTCAGAGAGATTGACAGTTTACTTGCCAGTGTGTGAATTCATCCACGTGACTCTCCTGCAGAAAAAGATATAGTAGACTGACTGTTTTCTAACAATCTTTGAGAGAAACTAATCTTTGCATGCATGCTAAGTCACTTCAGTTGGGTCTGACTCTTTGTGACCCTATGGACTGTAGCCCCTGAGGCTTCTCTGTCCATCGGATTCTCCAGGCAAGAATACTGGAGGGGATTACCAGGGAATCTTTCTGAGTCGGGGATTGAACCTGTGTCTCCTACGGCTCCTGCATCACAGACAGATTCTTTACAGCTGAGCCCTCATATAACTTATCTTTATCTCCTCTTTAAAAAATTTCTTAACTACTCCCATTACCATTGAGTTGGTTTTCTATACAACATTTAACTTCCAAGATCTGCATGCGGCCCTGTCACATGTCCTGGTCTCCCTCTAAGCTTTATCACCTGAGTGTGGGGATCAATGGTGACCAGTATTCCCCCCAAGAGTTACTTCATTGGAGCCATCAGCTCAAGCAGATGGGTGTCTTCTGCTTTTACAGTTCAGAGAGGAAACATCATAAAGGAATTTGAAAGATTTGTTAGGTTGAATAATTAAGTGTGAAAGATAACATTTATCATTGTAAAATATCTGATTAATGTCAAGGAAGAGTGAAATTAATCATATAGAATTACAATTTAATCATCTAACTGTAGTAAATGACAAAGAATAGAAAATAAATATTTTGTATAACCATGAGCACAACAATGCAAGGATAAAACATGCTAAACAATGATAATATATGTATATATCAATAAAGATTTGTTAGAATGGTTAATGTTTTAAAGGACTTAGTTTTATTGTAATTCAGTCTTATAAAGGATTTATATTTTGGTGGCTTGTGGTAACAAAAATTTGATTATGATCATAATACTAATTTTTTGGAGGCATGGTCTTCCTTTCAAAACACCAAATTCTCCCACTAGATGGCAGCAATGGTTCAATAACCAGAGGAGTATTGAGACAAGCAATTTGCACTGTTGAAAGTTCCATTTAATCAAATGGAACCGAAGCAAAAAATCAAATATATGAACAGATAACTATTAAACTGCAATACTCTACTTAAGTTAGTCATGACACAAAGTATACAGTTTCACCAAACTATATAGTGCTGAGAAATGAACAGCTTTTTAAAAACTGCATTGCCTTTTGTCTAATATTTTATTGGTAATACTGATAATGGTTTCTATGTTAGAATAAGAAAACCCTTTTAAATGGCATCATATGCACAAATAGATTAACTGCCATTAGACACACAATCAGCTCCAAAGATATGTCAAGCCACTTCTTTTATCCAGAAAAAAATGTTAAATTAATAATTTGTTTTGAACTATTCTCAAGAAGGGGTAATATCATAATCATCTGTGTGTCCCCTTTACCTAAAACATTGGCTGGTACCTGTAGATATTCAGTAAAAATTTATTGAACAAAAACAAACTCAATGTATATTCAATTATATATGGATATGCAAATTATGTAAAATTCCCTTCCAATCATTCCTGGCTTTCCATCCTTGCAAGTGTTGTAAAGGAATGCCAGAATTTATTTATTCACTACAAGTAAATATTGAAGACCTGCCATATATCAGTCATTTTTGAGGTGCTGAGTGTTTAAGCATGAATAATACCAGTTTCTTGCCCTCAGGGAATTAACATTCTAATGGAGTAAAGACTTGTAAACAAATAATTTTGAAGCCTCTAGAAATACTTTATAGTTAAGTTAAGTCGCTCGCTCAGTTGTGTCCGACTCTTTGCGACCCCGTGGACTGTAGCCCACCAGGCTCCTCTGTCCATGGGATTCTCCAGGCAAGAGTACTGGAGTGGGTTGCCATGCCCTTACTTTATAGATATGCACATACAAACTGCTGTGGGAGAAGCAAGAAAGGAGCAATATACTCTAATAACAGGCAGGTCTTTTAAGTCATTAAAAAGAGGAACCATTGAGATGGTTTGCAAACTGTTCACTTCACCTCAAACTCTCATGGGTCAGCAGCATAAAATATCAGAACCATGACACCCCCCACCCCCGCCACTATCCCAGAGAAAATACTGGATTAGAATCCTTCTAGCTTCTACTAAAATTGAGGCTAATACAATTGAGATTCAAAGCAGAAATTCTGTGCATAAAGAAGATACACACACACCTACACACACACAAGGAAATACTATTTAGCCATAAAAAAGAATGAAATAATGTCATTTGAAGCAACATGGATGCAACTAGAGATTCTCGTACTAAAAGTCAGAAATAGAAAGACAAACACCATACGATACTACTTATATGTGAAACCTAAACCATGACACAAATGAACCCATCTGTGAAACAGAAACAGACGCACAGACATGCAGAACAGACGTGGCTGCCCTGGGGGCAGGGCAGGGGAGAGATGGATTGGAACTTCAGGGCTAGCAGATGCAAATTAGTATAAATAGAATGCGTGAACAACAAGGTCCTACTATATAGCACAGGGAACTATATTCAATATCTTTTGATAAACCATAATGGAAAAGAATACTATAAAAGAATAGATATGTATATATATATAACTGAGTCACCTGCTGTACAACAGAAATTAACACAACATTGTAAATCAACTATACTTCAGTTAAAAAAACAGAAAAGCAAAGCAGAGATTTTCAAGCATAAGCATATGAAAGACATTATCTAGCAACTTATTTAGATAACAAGAAGGTTTGGGCCAGATGCAGAATGTGTTTTTGCCTCCCTACGTTCTTCTAAATCTTAGTCTAAAGCTGTATGAGTAGGGTGCCCTTCATCCCCAAAGGGTCATTAAGAAGAGCGCTTGTGGAAGGCGCTCCTTCTTGGGGACCCTCTTTTTTTAACCCTTCCTCAGTTCTCCTCTGGCATCAAGGCTTCTTTCACCTAGTGATAATCTTTAGTTGCATCCACGTTGCTTTGAATGTCATTATTTCATTTTTTATGGCTGAGTGGTATTCCACTGTATACATGTATACTACATCTTAATCAATTCTGTAGATGTTTCTTATGAAACTGAAGAAGTTGACCCCTCCTGTTGCCTCTTCTTACATTCATTTGCCCTGCCCTTATTTTTCAATAGTCCTACCTTCATCTATAAACTGTGCAATGACGTTTTCAGAGACAGCCTCTGAGATGGCTTCCAGTGGTCCTCGCATCCTCGTACTTTACCCTTGTGCAGTCCACTCCCACACAGACTCAAGCTAACATGCATAACTCTAGGATACGGTGAAAATGGCAGAGTGTCACTTACAAGCACAGGGCCTAAGAGACACTGAAGCTTTCTACAGAAGAGCCCTCGCAGATAGGCATCATCCCCACAGGACTCGTGCCAGCATCCAGGAGATGTCCCTCTCAACTCCCTCTGATGGAGTTTGTTGCTGTTATTTAGACACTAAGTCATCTCTGACTCTGTGTAACCCCATGGACTGCAGCACGCCAGGCTTCCCTGTCCTTCACTGTCTCCCAGAGTTTGCTCAAAGACATGTCCATTGAGTTGGTAATGCTGTCTAACCATCTCATCCTGTCACCACCTTCTCCTTTTGCCCTCAGTCTTTCCTAGCATCAGGTCTTTTCCAATGAGTCAGCTCTTTGCATCATGTGGCCAAAGTATTGGAGCTTTAGCTTCAGCAACAGTCCCTCCAATGAGTATTCAGGGTTGACATCCTTTAGGATTGACTGGTTTGATCTCTTTGCAGTCCAAGGGACTCTCACGGTTTACAGACAAGGTTTACGTGGAACTGAATAGTTGGTAGAGTTCAATGGTCTTCTTCTCTAACTCATTTCCATTTCCTCACACAGCAGATTTCAGTGGCTTGACTTCTGTGAATATGATTTCCTATCAGACACTTATTTTGTTGGTAAATACTGAAAACACTTGCACAGTCATCCCCCGGAGCTAGAACTGTCAGCTACTAGGAGCTAAAAATAAGGGGAACTCACAGGCATTTTCACAAATACTAATATTTAAACAGAATCCCTCTTCCTTTGTTTCAAAAATTAAAAAATAACATCCAGGCAATTATTTTTCACAGACTTAACACACTTCAATAAAAAATAATGCTATGTTTTAATATCTATAAGTTAGAATTCTCATCCAAGCAAAAATGTTCTGACTTCTTCAATTCAGTTCAGTCACTCAGTCATGTCTGACTCTTTGCAACCCATGGACTGCAGTATGCCAGGCTTCCCTGTCCATCACCAACTCCTGGAGTTTACTCAAACTCATGTCCATCCCGTCAGTGATGCCATCCAACAATCTCATCCTCTGTCATCCCCTTCTTCTCCCACCTTAAATCTTTCCCAGCATCAGGGTCTTTTCCAATGAGTTGGTTCTTCACATCAGCTGGCCAAAGTATTGGAGTTTCAGTTTCAGCATCAGTCCTTCCAATGAATCTTCAGGACTGATTTCCTTTAGGACTTCTTAGGGCACCATTATGATAAACATCCCTTAGAGAGATTGGTCCATAGATATATCAAGACTTGACTTTAAGTGTGTGTTAAGTGTTAGTTGCTTAGTTGTGTCCGACTCTTTTCGACCATATGGACTGTAACCCGCCAGGCTCCTCTGTCCATAAGATATTCTCTGGACAAGAATACTGGAATGGGTACCATTCTTTCTCCAGGGGATCTTCTCGATCCAGGGATCAAACCTGGGTTTCCTCCATTGTAACATTGTAGGCAGATTCTTTTCTATCTGAGCCACCAGGGAAGCCCCTTAAATGTGAATCCCTTTTAATGAAAAACATATTTTCATTGGCCAATAACATTCTTTCAACCCCTCAGTGATCTTCCCCTCTCCATATAAGTCCTTATTAGAACAAGTGGGAAGGAAAACTGACCTAGTTTAGTCTCTGTTAGGTTATGATTGTCTGAGAAGCAATTTGTACACATTCCCTCCTCTAGGTCGTATAAACCATCCTCTTATGGAGACATTATTATCTCATTTCCCTGTGGAGAAAACAGATTTGAGGGATTAAATAACATTTCAAAGATCACTTAGCTAGAAAAGTGTTGATGCTGGGATATGAGCCATGGTTGATCTGATTTTAAATGGATACTTCCAGATTTGTAAAATTTAGTTTATTCTCGCCACATATATGGAATAGTAGACTCTTTTCCTCTAGTTTTGAGAGGAAAAACTAGAGAATCCTTGGATTCTCTAGCCAAGAATACTGGAGTGGGTTGCCATGTCCTCCTCCAGGGAATCTTCCTCTTTTTCCTCTAGTTTTCCTCTGGTTTTGAGAGACAAAATTAGAGTAAGGAGATAATTTTCTGTAATGTGTAATAATTGATGCTTTTGAACTGTGGTGCTGAAGAAGACTGTTGAGAGTCCCTCAGAGAGCAAGGAGATCAAACCAGTAAAACCTAAAGGAAATCAACCCTGAATATTCATTGGAAGGGATGAAAGTGAAAGAGAGTGGAAAAGTTGGCTTAAAGCTCAACATTCAGAAAATGAAGATCATGGCATCTGGTCCCATCACTTCATGGGAAATAGATGGGGAAACAGTGGTTGACTTTATTTTTCTGGGCTCCAAAATCAGTGTAGATGGTGATTGCAGCCATGAAATTAAAAGATGCTTACTCCTTGGAAGAAAGTTATGACTAACCTAGATAGCATATTGAAAAGCAGAGACATTACTTTGCCAAAAAATGTCCGTCTAATCAATACTATGGTTTTTCCAGTGGTCATGTATGGATGTGAGAGTGGACTATAAAGAAAGCTGAGCACTGAAGAATTGATGGTTTTGAACTGTGGTGTTGGAGAAGACTCTTGAGAGTCCCTTGGACTGTAAGGAGATCCAACCAGTCCATCCTAAAGGAGATCAGATCTGGGTGTTCATTGGAGGGACTGATGTTGAAGCTGAAACTCTGGTGCTTTGGCCAACTGATGCAAAGAACTGACTCAACTGAAAAGACCCTGATGCTGGGAAAGATTGGGGGCAGGAGGAGAAGGGGACGACAGAAGATGAGATGGCTGGATGGCATCACCGACTCAATGGACATGAGTTTGGGTGCACTCTGGGAGTTGGTGATGGACAGGGAGGCCTGGCATCCTGCAGTTCATGAGGTCACAAAGAATCGGACACAACTGAGCAACTGAACTGAACTGGACTGAACTGATGCTAAAGCTGAAGCTCCAATACTTTGGCCACCTGATGTGAAGAGCTGACTGATTAGAAAAGATCCTGATGCTGTGAAAAATTGAGGGCAAGAGGAGAAGGAGGTGAAGGAAGATGAGATGGTTGGATGGCATCACTGACCCAATGGACACAAGTCTGAGCAAACTCAGGGAGATAGTGAAGCACAGAGAAGCCCGGTGTGCTGAAGTTCATGGGGTCACAAAGAGTCAGACATGAGTTAGTGACTGAACAACAACATATGTACAAGATCATGTGCATCAGCATCACATCAAATAATTAAATGTGGTTTATTTGTACATGAAGTTGTTTTGGTGCAGGTGAGACTCACAGTTCAAGAGCAAAAATGAGAATGAATTAGTATTTAGATGACAAAACCTGGCCTATATATCATATTTTCTTTGCATGTGTGCATGCTAAGTCACTTCAGTCATGTCTGACTCTGAACTATAGCCTGCCTGGCTCCTCTGGCCTTGGGATTCTCTAGGCAAGAATACTGGAGTGGGTTGCCATATCCTCCTCCAGGGAATCTTCCCAATCCAGGGATCCAACCCACATCTCCTGTGGCTCCTGCATTGCAGGCAGATTCTTTACCACTGAGCCACCATATCTTCTTCACTCTCACTGACTATATTGAGATAAAAACCACTGCAGTGTAAATACTTAATGGTGAAGTAATGGAATATCCTCTAGTTGTTAGTGTGCGTTTGGGTCTTCCTGGTGTGCCAACTATATTTTAGGTCAGGGGATTGCAGTCTCTTCCCAAGACTGTACAGAGAGATTTGATTATTACCTTCTCTTAAGTGACCTGCCAATCAAGATCAGTAGTGGCCTTCATTTTTCATATAGGAGGGCAGAAGATTCCAGGCCTTTCCATGTTCAACAACTTCTCTGCATTGGCCTTAAGGCTTTAGTATCTCTGTCTCACTTGGTAAGGACTTTGTTGTGGCTTGAGGTCAGCTCCTTGAGATGCAAGAAAGTAACTCTCACCTCCAAGTTCTGACTCCATTTGTGATCTCTTTGTTTTCATCCTGGCTGGTCTGACATCTTAATTTTGGTATCAGATCAGTCCTTCCCTAAGACCCCATCTAAAAGCAGGCCTTGTTCTTCATCTTAAATGTACTATTATATTTGCCTTAAACACCTCTGATTTGGAAGAAACTGTTTCCAGGTACATGTGGTCATTAGTAGAGTTTAGTTCTCCAGTGACTATTGGGTGGAAGGGCTTAGTTTGTAGCTGTTGACCAGAGTTTACCATTGACTTCCACTCAACAGGAAAATTCACTTCCAAGATTATTCAGGTTGTTTGAAGAATCCAGTTCTTTGTGGCTGTAGGACTGAGGTCTGTGTTCCCTTGTGGGCCATCACTTAGAGACTGGTCTTTGGTCCTAGAAGCCGCCTGGATTATTCATCACACAGTCCGCTCCATCTACAAAGTCAGCAATGAAGTGGTGAATCCTTCTCATGCTTCAGATTTCTCTTACTTCCCCTTTTGCCATCAGCTAGAGGAAGATCACTGTTTTTAAAGATTGATGTGATTAGATTAGTCTGTAGGACTGAGGTCTGTGTTCCCTTGTGGGCCATCACTTAGAGACTGGTCTTTGGTCCTAGAAGCCGCTTGGATTATTCATCACACAGTCCGCTCCATCTACAAAGTCAGCAATGAAGTGGTGAATCCTTCTCATGCTTCAGATTTCTCTTACTTCCCCTTTTGCCATCAGCTAGAGGAAGATCACTGTTTTTAAAGATTGATGTGATTAGATTAGGATGAGAGGATGAGACAGAGGATGAGATGGTTGGATGGCATCACTGACTCAATGGACATGAGTTTGAGCGAGCTCCAGGAGTTGGTAATACACAGGAAAGCTTGGCGTGGTGCAGTCCATGGGGTCACAAAGAGCTGGACATGACTGAGAGACTGAACTGAACCAATTAGATTAGACCTACCCAGATATCTTATGGTCAAGTGTGCCATGTAACATGACATAATCATGAGAGTGATATCTGATTATATTCATAGGTCCTGGGGATTAGAACTCAACATCTTTTAGGGGCCAGTTTAGAAATTCTGCCATCAGAGGCAATTTGATTCATTAAAGTGTGGTAGCCAAATAAGCAATAAAGCCTGTCCACAAGATGCAAGTCACAATGGTGTGTGAACAGCAGGAGGTGGTGATCATTGGAGCCCATCATACCATGGTCTGCCTGCCACACCTTCTCTGCAAAGTAGGATGCTGAGAGTGAGCAGGAGTTGCTATGAACAGAGGTTTAGGATGAGAGGGGAAATTTTCAAATAGTCGCAGTGGAGAATAATGAAACACACAGACTAGGGAAACTCAGAAGGATTGCTGAGTAGTATCAGAAGATGCCTTAAAGGTCCATGGTTAGGAATTTCTCTTATGCTTCTAATTTTCAAAAATCGCAGCTCTAATTTATGTCACATAGGTACCAGATAGCATATTTAAATTTATGAATGATCCAAGAGACTAATTCAGTTATAGCAACCAGGACTTTTTTGCAAGGCCATCTGATAGGGAGCGATGGCCCCAAGGAGCTATTCCACCCAAAGTCCACAGATTTACACTTGCATAGATGTTTATTTTGGGGGGAAATGACCCCAAATTTAGTCAATATGATAGTATAATCAAAATCTGAAATTACTATCAAGAAATGCAAGGCATAATTGGATAAATGTTTAGTGTTAAAACAATTGAGCTAGCAACATTGAGTTGGCAACTGTATTATTGTATTTTAAGGTTTTCATTAGGAACCAGTCTTAACAAGTTTGAACAACTGTGCCTAGAACAAGGCTGGTGAATGAAAACAGCATTCAATAAGCAAATGAAAAGTATGTGACTTCACTAGCTCTTGTTCAGTCACCAAGTCGTGTTCAACTCTTTGCAGCCCCATGGACTGCAGCACGCTGGGCTTCCCTGTCCTTCACTGCCTCCCAGAGTTTGCTCGAACTATGTAACTTCACCGCTCTTATGTTTATTGCTTGCCAGCAAAATTATGTTCTGACCCTAGACAAATTGCTTGACGCCTCTGAGCTTTAGTTTCTTAATCTGAAAAATTGGAAAAGTGATTTTACTGCTCACAGATTACATATAAGTATTAAATGAGACAGCATACACAATTATTATAGAGTGAACAATATATACATCTGTATTATAAATGCGTTTTATGGCTCAGTTTACTCAAAAAAAGAATTATTAATCCAAATGTTGTCACGCTAACCTAACCATGGTTTTACATGTTGATGGAAAACCAAATCAGTCCCCAAGGTCTTTTCAAGACCCGAAAGGAACTGAAACCAAAGTCTTGGAATTTTTTTCTTGCTGGGAGGGGAATCTAAAAACAAACTCAACCCCCTTTTCCATAATAGACACTTTATCTTAATTTTCTCCTTGTTCAAAAGGCTGATTTACAATCACTTATTACATTCTGATGTTGGCAAAGAACCCAATTCTTTCTCTAATGGAGTTGACCTATAAAAGTTCATATTTCAAAAAGCTTAGTAAATAAATATTAATCAAAGAATCTCACAAGAACTATGAATGAAAAATGCACATATGAATTCAACCAAGAAAGAAATGAATATAATCAGACTGCTACTCGATTTTAAAATTGGAGAAGAAAGTAAATGGCTAATTCTATGACAAATGGGGATTTACTCATTGCCAAAATACAATGGATGATTTGTTGTAGGCTCAAAAAAATATGTAAGATATTAATTGAATTTTAATTATACTGGCCTTTCCAGTGGCCTTTTTTGTTCACATAAAACTTGAACTTTGCAATTCAATTTAACTGAAATTTGGGAGGGAGTAAAGTGTATTTCAATTTACTATCTGCTCTTTTTAAATTAAACCATCACTGATAATCAAGAATATTGCAAGCCACATTTATTGCCTCATTCAAACTACTTTAATGGTATATATGTAAAATTAAAAGCTGGGGGATCATTTAAAACTTCCAATCACTTTTGACAGTTTGCTTCTACTCTGCTCAGGAGGCAACATTTGCTGTAATATAATTCTCACAATTAATTTACTTAGATGAATTAGAACCATGTTCCATGTTTATATAGATGTAACATGCAACTACAAAAGCCAACACCAAACTCAAGATCACACACACACATGCACACACCTTAACTATGATTCGTACATGTTTCTCAGTCTGAGTCTGAAGTCGGTCAGTCGTGTCCGACTCTTTGCGACCCCATGGACTGTAGCCCATCAGGCTCCTCCGTCCATGGGATTTTCCAGGCAAGAGTGCTGGAGTGGATTGCCATTTCCTTCTCCAGGGGATCTTCCCGACCCAGGCATCGAACCCAGGTCTCCCGCATCGCAGGCAGACGCTTTACCATCTGAGCCACCAGGGAAGCCCTGTACATGTTTAGTGACTATATAATCAAGTATCAAGGGTTAGTCACTCAGTTGTGTCCGACTCTTTGCGAACCCATGAATTGTAATCCACAAGGCTCCTCTGTCCATGGAATTCTCCAAGCAAGAATACTGGAGTGAATTACCATCCCCTTCTCCAGAGGATCTTCCCAACCCAGGGATCACACCCGGGTCTCCAGCATTGCAGATTCTTTACTGCCTGAGCCACCAGGGATTCATTAATTCAACAAGCAAACAAAATTGAGCTCCACAACTTGGTGTTAGGTATTGATCTAAGTTTTATAGATATAATATTAAACAAGTAGTATATTTGATGTCCTCAAAGAACTCACAGATCAGATAATGAAAGAGGAAATAGCAATATTCTGTCTTAAGTGTTCCAGATAGTAGAATCAGTTCTAATGAGGTGGATGAAACTGGAGCCTATTATACAAAGTGAAGTAAGCCAAAAAAGAAAACACCAATACAGTATACTAATGCATATATATGGAATCAGAAAGATGGTAACAATAACCCTGTATGTGAGACAGCAAAAGAGACACAGATGTATAGAACAGTCTTTTGGACCCTGTGGGAGAGGGACAGGGTGGGATGATTTGGGAGAATGGCATTGAAACATGTATAATATCATATATGAAACGAATCCCCAGTCCAGGTTCGATGCATGATGCTGGATGCTTGGAGCTGGTCCACCAGGGCGACCCAGAGGAATGGTACGGGGAGGGAGGAGGGAGGGGGATTCAGGATGGGGAACACGTGTATACCTGTAGTGGATTCACATTGACGTGTGGCAAAACCAATACAATAT
>SJYX01011040.1:174678-193519 GCA_006410675.1 Oreotragus oreotragus | reverse complement strand
CAATATTGCATAGGAACCTGGAATGTCAGGTCCATGAATCAAGGCAAATTGGAAGTGGTCAAACAAGAGATGGCAAGGGTGAACGTCGACATTCTAGGAATCAGCGAGCTAAAATGGACTGGAATGGGTGAATTTAACTCAGATGACCATTATATCTACTACTGTGGGCAGGAATCCCTCAGAAGAAATGGAGTAGCCATCATGGTCAACAAAAGAGTCCGAAATGCAGTACTTGGATGCAATCTCAAAAACGACAGAATGATATCTGTTCATCTCCAAGGCAAACTATTCAATATCACAGTTATCCAAGTCTATGCCCCAACCAGTAATGCTGAAGAAGCTGAACTTGAACGGTTTTATGAAGACCTATAAGACCTTTTAGAACTAACAGCCCCCCCTCAAAAAAAAAAAAAAAAAGATGGCTCCAGGTATCTGCCATTAAGTTACAAAAACAGGTGTTTGGACCAAATCGGTCTTTAGAAAACTGTTGCAGTTGGCTCCGATGGTATACTATGGTAGAGAATACAGGGAGAAAAGGAAGAGACAGGGAAAGATTGAAGTCCCAGCAATGGCTATTAGATCTGCTCTGAAACAGCCTGAGCAAAAATGCCCAGAGGGACACAGGTGAAAATGGATGGACTTGTTATTACTGTGGAAAGGAGGGGCATCTCAAGCGAGATTGCCTCAGGCATCTAAGCTGGCCGCCCTATGGTCTGCAAAGGACCATACTCGAGAAGAGACTGCCCTCCAAGTTGTAGGCCCCAGGGTCAGACTCTCAAGACAATTGGGACTGAGTGTGCCTGGGGTCTCTACACAAGCTCCCATCCTAATTATACCTGAGGAACCCTGAATTCCTTAGACTCTACACATGGACATCATCAGATGGTCAACACTGAAATAAGACTGATTATATTCTTTTCAGTTTAGGCCCCAGGGTCAGACTCTCAAGACAATTGGGACTGAGTGTGCCTGGGGTCTCTACACAAGCTCCCATCCTAATTATACCTGAGGAACCCTGAATTCCTTAGACTCTACACATGGACATCATCAGATGGTCAACACTGAAATAAGACTGATTATATTCTTTTCAGTCAAAGATGGAGAAGCTCTATACAGTCAACAAAAACAAGACCAGGAGCTGACTGTGGCTTAGATCATGAACTCCTTATTGCCATATTCAGACTTAAATTGAAAAAATTAGGGAAAACCACTAGACCATTCAGGTATGACCTAAATCAAATCCTTTATGATTATACAGTAGAAGTGAGAAATAGATTTAAGGGCCTAGATCTGATAGACAGAGTGCCTGATGAACTATGAACTGAGGTTCGTGACATTGTACAGGAGACAGGGATCAAGACCATTCCCAATGAAAAGAAATGCAAAAAAGGAAAATGGCTGTCTGAGGAGGCCTTACAAATAGCTGTGAAAAGAAGAGAAGTGAAAAGCCAAAGAGAAAAGAAAAGATATAAGCACCTGAATGCGGAGTTCCAAAGAATAGCAAGGAGAGATAAGGAAGCCTTCCTCAGTGATCAATGCAAAGAAATCAGTTCAATTCAGTTTGGTTCAGTCACTCAGTTATGTCCGACTCTTTGCGACCTCATGAATCACAGCAAGCCAGGCCTCCCTGTCCATCACCAATTCCTGGACTTCACTCAGACTCACATCCATTGAGTCAGTGATGCCATCCAGCCATCTCATCCTCTGTTATCCCCTTCTCCTCCTGCCCCCAATCCCTTCCAGCATCAGAGTCTTTTCCAATGAGTCAACTCTTCACATGAGGTGGCCAGAGTATTGGAGCTTCGGTTTTAGCATCATTCCTTCCAAAGAAATCCCAGGGCTGACCTCCTTTAGAATGGACTGGTTGGACTTGCAGTCCAAGGGACTCTCAAGAGTCTTCTCCAACACCACAGTTCAAAAGCATCAATTCTTTGGCACTCAGCCTTCTTCACAGTCCAACTCTCACATCCATACATGACCACAGGAAAAACCATAGCCTTGACTAGATGGACATTAGTCGGCAAAGTAATGTCTCTGCTTTTGAATATGCTATCTAGGTTGGTTATAACTTTTCTCCCAAGGAGTAAGCGTCTTTTAATTTCATGGCTGCAGAAAAACAACAGAGTGGGAAAGACGAGAGATCTCTTCAAGAAAATTAGAGATACCAAGGGAACATTTCATGCAAAGATGGGCTCAATAAAGGACAGAAAAGGGATGGACCTAACAGAAACAGAATATATGAAGAAGAGGTGGCAAGAATACACAGAGAACTGTACAAAAAAAAGCTTCACGACCCAGATAATCATGATGGTGTGATCACTCACCTAGAGCCAGACATCTTGCAATGTGAAGTCAAGTGGACCTTAGGAAGCATCACTATGAACAAAGCTAGTGGACGTGATGGAATTCCAGTTGAACTATTTCAAATCCTAAAAAATGATGCTGTGAAAGTGTCAATATGCCAGCAAATTGGAAAACTCAGCAGTGGCCACAAGACTGGAAAAAGTCAGTTTTCATTCCAATCCCAAAGAAAGACAATATCAAAGAATGCTCAAACTACCATACAATTGCATTCATCTCACATGCTAGCAAACTAATGCTAAAACTTCTCCAAGCCAGGCTTCAACAGTATGTGAACTGTAAACTTACAGATGTTCAAGCTGGATTTCGAAAAGGCAGTGGAATCAGAGATCAAATTGCCAACATCTGTTGGATCATGGAAAAAGCAAGAGAGTTCCAGAAAAGCATCTACTTCTGCTTTATTGACTATGCCAAAGCCTTTGACTGTGTGGATCACAACAAACTGTGGAAAATTTTTAAAGAGATGGGAATACCAGACCACCTGACCTGCCTCTTGAGAAACCTGTATGTAGGTCAGGAAGCAACAGTTAGAACTGGACATGGAACAACAGACTGGTTCCAAATCAGGAAAGAAGTACGTCAAGGCTGTATATTGTCACCCTGCTTGTTTAACTTTATATGCAGAGTACGCCATGTGAAATGCCAGGCTGGATGAAGCACAAGCTGGAATCAAGATTGCCTGGAGAAATAGTATCATCAGATATGCTGATGACATCACCCTTATGGCAGAAAGCGAAGAAGAACTAAAGAGCTTCTTGATGAAAGTGAAAGAGGAGAATGAAAAAGTTGGTTTAAAACTCAACATTCAGAATTGAAAGAGACATGTGTACCCCAATGTTCATTGCAGCACTGTTTATAATAGCAAGGACATGGAAGCAACCTAGATGTCCATCAGCAGATGAATGGATAAGAAAACTGTGGTATAAATACACAATGGAGTATTACTCAGTCATTAAAAAGAATACATTTGAATCAGTTCTAATGGGGTGGATGAAACTGGAGCCTATTATACAGAGTGAAGTAAGCCAGAAAGAAAAACACCAATGCAGTATACTAATGCATACATATGAAATTTAGAAAGATGGTAATGATAACCCTGTGTGTGAGACAGCACGATAGACACAGATGTATAGAACAGTCTTTTGGACTCTGTGGGAGGGAAAGGGTGGGATGATTTGGGAGAATGGCATTCAAACATGTATAATATCATATGTGAAATGAATCGCCAGTCCAGGTTTGATGCATGATACAGGATGCTCAGGGCTGGTGGACTGGGATGACCCAGAGGGATGGTATGGAGAGGGATGTGGGAGGGGGATTCAGGATGGGAAACACGTGTACACCCGTGGTGGATTCATGTTGATGTATGGCAAAACCATTACAATATTGTAATTAGCCTCCAATTAAATAAATTTATATTAAAAAAACTCAACATTCAGAAAAGTAAGATCATGGCATCTGGTCCCATCACTTCATGGCAAATAGAGGGAGAAACAATGGAAACAGTGGCAGACTTTATTTTGGGNGTTGATGTATGGCAAAACCATTACAATATTGTAATTAGCCTCCAATTAAATAAATTTATATTAAAAAAACTCAACATTCAGAAAAGTAAGATTATGGCATCTGGTCCCATCACTTCATGGCAAATAGAGGGAGAAACAATGGAAACAGTGGCAGACTTTATTTTGGGGGGCTCCAAAGTCACTGAAGATGGTGACTGTAGTCATGAAATTGGAAGATGCTTGCTCCTTGGAAGGGAAGCTTTAATCAACCTAGACAGCATATTAAAAAGCAGAGATATTACTGTGCCAACAAAATCCTTCTTGTCAAAGCTACAGTTTTTACAGTAGTCATGTACGGATGTGAAATTTGGACTATAAGGAAAGCTGAGCACCAAAGAATTGATGCTTTTGAACTGTGGTGTTGGAGAAGATTTTCGAGAGTCCCTTGGACTGCAAGAAAATCCAACCAGTCTATCCTGAAGGAAATCAATCCTGACTATCCATCCATTGGAAGGACTGATGCTGAAGCTGAAATTCCAATACTTTGGCCGCCTTATGTGAAGAACTGACTCATTTTAAAAGGCCCTGATGTTGGGAAAGATTGAAGGAGAGAGGAGAAGGGGACAACAGAGGATAAGATGGTTAGATGGCATCACTGACTTGATGGACATTTGTTTGAGTAAGCTCTGGGAGTTGGTGATGGACAAGGAAGCCTGATGTGCTGCAGTCCTTGGGTTCCAAAGAGCTGGACATGACTGAGTAACTGGACTGAACTGACTCCCCAGCCATAGTCCATACTCAAGGGAATATTCTTGAAAAAAAGAAAAAACAGACTGTTTATTGTATTTGGAGCAATAGAAAGTCACCTTGCAAGGCAGCATTGATATATCTTTTCCTGATTTCAAGTTATTCACATTTCAGTCACTGTTTTAACAGTGTGGGCATGCTAAGTCACCTCAGTTGTGTCCAAGTGTTGCCCAACTCTTTAAGACCCTATGGACTGTAGCCCACCAGGCTCCTCTGGCCATGGGATTTCCCAGGCAAGAATACTGGAGTGAGTTGCATGCCCTCTTCCAGGGGATCTTCCCAACCCAGTGATCGAACCTGTGTCTCAAGTCTCCTGCATTGGTAGGTGAATTCTTTACCACTAGCATCACTTGGGAACCCATATTAACAGTAATAGGAGGATAAAAACATATTTCTGCTTTCGTGTATTGCTTACTCACATTACTTATTTCTGCAGTATTTTTTAGATAAGGAACTTCCATAATTTATCATAATCTTAAATCAGAATATATTATAGCTCCTAACATCATAGACAGACTCTGTGTTTATAGTAGCTGAGATATCTCCTATGTTTGAATTTTGTGGACATTAAAACATTTGGAGAGGAGGATGGGTCATTACAATTCATTTCACATTCTAATTTAAATGGCTTTAAATTGTTTACCTTCAAGAGTGTGCAGATCAGGCCATCGAGATCCTGCCAGATAATGGAAGCGCTAAGCCAGGTTCTTTTGTTATTTCATTTCATGAGTGTTTTGTTCTCTGACGCTCCATTCTGTGCCCTGGTTGGACACAATCACTTTATTGTATTGAAACATTAAGATTAATTTTTATGTGCTAACTTATTTTATTGGCTAATTTATATAATTGTAATATTGTCAGATTTCTCCTTCAAGGACCTGGGGCTCAGGACACTGAGCAATGGTGAATCTAGCTGGTCTTCCATTCTCCCTATCATCATACAGGGATGGCTGTAATACTCACTCTTTGTAGGGTTAAGGAAGAATAGTGTGGAGCCTCATTCAATGATGGGCATGGAATGAACTTGTGGAACCTAGATGCCTGGTCACTCTTTTGAGCTTCTGTGTTTCCTATTGGCTTAAAGTCTGTCTCTAGATTCTTGTGCCCTTTAAGATTACCCTATAGAGACTGTTGTTTGTTAAGTTCTGGATGAGATGTGTGACCTGACCCTGACCTGTAGTTGACGAGAAAGAGTGGTCGCCTCTTCTGGAAGCAATCTGACTGGAGGTGCAAGGTCAGCCTGTCCCAAACTTGGAGCTGCAAATGGGCTCCCTGACTCACATCATGTCCTCTCCATAAGTTCAGTTCAGTCGCTCAGTTGTGTCTGACTTTGCAACCCCATGAACTGCAGCCTGCCAGGCCTCCCTGTCCATTACCAATTCCTGGAGTTTACCCAAACTCATGTCCATCGAGTCGGTGATGCCATCCAACCGTCTCATCCTCCATTGTCCCCTTCTCCTCTCTCCTTCAATCTTTCCCAGCATCAGGGTCTTTCCAAATGAGTCAGCTCTTCATGTCAGGTGGCCAAAGTATTGGAGTTTCAGCTTCATCATCAGTCCTTCCAATGAACACCCAGGACTGATCTCCTTTAAGATGGACTGGTTGGATCTTCTTGCAGTCCAAGGGACTCTCAAGCGTCTTCTCCAACACCACAGTTCAAAAACATCAGTTCTTTGGCGCTCAGCTTTCTTTATAGTCCAACTCTCACATCCATATATGACTTCTGGAAAACCTCTCACTAAAACTGAGAACAAACTTCCTGTAAAGCGCTGCTATCCCCTGAAAATATGCTCTTTTCTTTCTTACACTTTCTAAACCTTGAAAAAGAGGACTTGAGCCCTCTTTCAGAACTCTAATCAGTGTGAATTTACAGTAAAGAACCCCAGAAGTCAATCATTTTAATAGTGCTTACAATAAACTGTGGAAAATTCTGAAAGAGAGGGGAATACCAGACCACCTAACCTGCCTCTTGAGAAATCTGTATGCAGGTCAGGAAGCAGCAGTTAGAACTGGAAATGGAACAACAGACTGGTTCCAGATAGGAAAAGGAGGACGTCAAGGCTGGATATTGTCACCCTGCTTATTTAACTTCTATGCAGAGTACATCATAAGAAACGCTGGACTAGAAGAAACACAAGCTGGAATCAAGATTGCCGGGAGAAATATCAATAACCTCAGATATGCAGATGACACCACCTTTATGGCAGAAAGTGAAGAGGAACTAAAAAGCCTCTTGATGAAAGTGAAAGTGGAGAGTGAAAAAGTTGGCTTAAAGCTCAACATTCAGAAAATGAAGATCATGGCATCCAGTCCCATCACTTCATGGGAAATAGATGGGGAAACAGGGGAAACAGTGTCAGACTTTATTTTTTGGGGCTCCAAAATCACTGCAGATGGTGACTGCAGCCATGAAATTAAAAGACACTTACTCCTTGGAAGAAAAGTTCTGATCAACCTAGATAGCATATTCAAAAGCAGAGACATTACTTTGCCAACTAAGGTCCATCTAGTCAAGGCTATGGTTTTTTCTGTGGTCATGTGTGGATGTGAGAGTTGGACTGAGAAGAAGGCTGAGCGCTGAAGAATTGATACTTTTGAAGTGTGGTGTTGGAGAAGACTCTTGAGAGTCCCTTGGACTGCAAGGAGATCCAACCAGTCCATTCTGAAGATCAGCCCTGGGATTTCTTTGGAAGGACTGACGCTAAAGCTGAAACTCCAGTACTCTGGCCACCTGATGCGAAGAGTTGACTCATTGGAAAAGACTCTGATGCTGGGAGGGATTGGGGGCAGGAGGAGAAGGGGACAACCGAGGATGAGAAGGCTGGATGGCATCACTGACTCGATGGATGTGAGTCTGAGTGAACTCCGGGAGCTGGTGATGGACAGGGAGGCCTGGCGTGCTGCGATTCATGGGGTCACAAAGAGTTGGACACGACTGAGTGACTGAACTGAACTGAACTGACACTTTCTTCTTGGTAATGTTCATCTACAAGACTTGATGAACCAGTCTTTTGGATCCAAACCTATAAATAGAATCTCCTCATATTTTCTTTAAATTTATGGTCAAATTTTTTAAATGAGAGCTGCAACCACCACCAAATATTAACTAAACTGATTCTCAAAATGTAGTGCATTTAAGAATTTCTAGGGGTACTTGTTTAAAACGTAGAGCTCCTGCCCAGGTAATACTAATGCAGGTATGGAGCTTATGGAGGTATGTGGTAGCTTGATTCCAAGATGGCTGCATCAGTTCCTTTCCTCCTTGTCTGAGGATACCTTTCTTCCAGCAAAAGAAGGAGTCTTTTCTTCTACCCCTTTGAATTAGGCTGGACTGTGGCTTTAATCAGGAGAGTACTGCAGAAGTTACAATATGGGAGTTTTGAGCTGGCAGATTCCACCTAGTTTTCTTGAAATTCTCACTCCAGAAGAAGTCAGCTGCCACTGAGACATCCAATCACCCTGAGACCATCATACTGTAAGGAAGCCCAAACCAGCCACTCTGGAGGCTATATGGGACACATGCCTGTCCAGTTCCAGGTGTCCCAGCCATCTGAGCGCAGAGGCCACATACGTGAGGGGAGTCTTCAAATAACTCTGTCCCCATTCACCATCAAACTAAGTGCATAAGAGATCACAGATGAGGAACACCCTCCCCACCACCACCACAGCTGAACTCTCTTAACTTCAGAGCCATGGAACACAATAATAAATTAATAATGTTTTTTAAGCACCAGACTTTGGGACTAAGCAGACATAGGCAGATTTTCATGCAGGTCTCAATGTACAAACTTAGAGAAGTATCATTTTGGTTATCAGTCAGACACTGGAGCACTAAATGTTCCCAGACTGTGGATAACTTTAAAAAAGGACACAAAAACTTTAGTCAGTACTCCACTATCTAGAGCATTTCCAGCATTTTAATACCTCTGTGGTGTGTTCTAGCTACCATCCAATATCTTATCATGCTGTAGTTCTTGGCTTTGTCCTTACAGGAGATATGGAATTTTGGTAGCTTGTGGCTTCCGTGGTTGTCTTGATTGTCTATTTGATGTAAGATCAATACTGGATTATATGCTGGCAAATAAAGCAGATAACAGTATGTGCAAACACTTTTGCCATAGGTTTCCTTCCCCTACTGAGAAAGACACCAATTGTTAAAGATATATTATGTCCAGAGACAATGGCATGCTAACTCAAAGTCTCCCTTACCTGAGGTTTCTCATGGAAATTTCTCTGGAATCCTAACTGTAATAAGCTCTCACTACAATGCATATATATTGCTATCTTTTGGCAATATCCAGCTGCAAACAATTTCTAGAGGGCTGATATCAGAATTTCTTCCTACCCTCCCTCTGACTTATGAACAGGAACAAGTATGGCTTTATCCATGTGATAGGTGCTGTAGTTTAGCTCCATGGTTCCAGAAGATGTTCTTCTGGATCAATCTAGAGAAGCAATTTACTCACAGATGCAAATGGGATCTTTCTCAGAATTAAAACTGTCCCAGGATGAGCTGCTGCAAAGTAACCCAGAGAGATGGCACATCTTCATCCACTCATCCACTGATGGGCACTTAGATCATTTCCATATCTTAGCAACTGTAAATAATGCTGCAGTAAACCTAGGGGTGCACACTAACTCTTGGAATTTGTGCTTTTGTTTTCTTCAGAAAAATACCCAGAAGTGGAATTGCTGGATCATATGATAGTTCTTGGCTTCCCTGATAGCTCAGTTGGTAAAGAATTCGCCTGCAATGTAGGAGACCCCAGTTGGATTCCTGGGTTGGGAAGATCCAATGGAAAAGGGATAGGCTACCCACCCCAGTATTCTTGGACTTCCCTGGTGGCTCAGCTGGTAAAGAATCTGCCTGCAATGCAGGAGACCTGGGTCTTGAGGGGAAAATTTGTACATGGTAAGCAGAGTACATCATGAGAAACACTGGACTGGAAGAAACACAAGCTGGAATCAAGATTGCCGGGAGAAATATCAATAACCTCAGATATGCAGATGACACCACCCTTATGGAAGAAAGTGAAAAGGAACTAAAAAGCCTCTTGATGAAAGTGAAAGTGGAGAGCAAAAAAGTTGGCTTAAATCTAAACATTCAGAAAACAAAGATCATGGCATCTGGTCCCATCACTTCATGGGAAATAGATGGGGAAATGATGGAAACCGTGTCAGATTTTATTTTGGGGGGCTCCAAAATCACTGCAGATGGTGATTGCAGCCATGAAATTAAAAGACGCTTACTCCTTGGAAGAAAAGTTATGACCAACCTAAATAGCATATTGAAAAGCAGAAACATTACTTTGCCAACAAAGGTCCGTCTAGTCAAGGCTATGGTTTTTCCAGTGGTCAGGTATGGATGTGAGAGTTGGACTGTGAAGAAAGCTGAGCACCAAAGAATTGATGCTTTTGAACTGTGGTGTTGGAGAAGACTCTTGAGAGTCCCTTGGACTGCAAGGAGATACAACCAGTCCATTCTGAAGGAGATCAGCCCTGGGATTTCTTTGGAGGGAATGATGCTAAAGCTGAAACTCTATTGAAAAGCAGAGACATTACTTTGCCAACAAAGGTCCATCTAGTAAAGGCTATGGTTTTTCCAGTGGTCAGGTATGGATGTGAGAGTTGGACTGTGAAGAAAGCTGAGCACCAAAGAATTGATGCTTTTGAACTGTGGTGTTGGAGAAGACTCTTGAGAGTCCCTTGGACTGCAAGGAGATACAACCAGTCCATTCTGAAGGAGATCAGCCCTGGGATTTCTTTGGAGGGAATGATGCTAAAGCTGAAACTCCAGTACTTTGGCCACCTCATGCGAAGAATTGAGTCGTTGGAAAAGTCTTTGATGCTGGGAGGGATTGGGGGCAGGAGGAGAAGGGGACAGCCGAGGATGAGATGGCTGGATGGCACCACAGACTCGATGGACGTGAGTCTGAGTGAACTCCGGGATTTGGTGATGGACAGGGAGGCCTGGCGTGCTGTGATCCATGGGGTGGGAAAGAGTCGGATACGACTGAGCGACTAAACTGAACTGAAAGCTGTGGTTGCAGGTCTGAAATTGCAATTCTCTGCTGATTCCAATGGAGAGGGAAATGGCAACCCACTCCAGTACTCTTGCCTGGAGAATCCCATGGACAGTGGAGCCTCCTGGACTACAGTACATGGGGTCACAAGGAGTTGAACACAACTGAAGTGACTTAGCACACCGATTCCAAATAAACTCATCTTTGCTGGAGAAATACATAGTAGTCGACTTTTTTAGGTCTGCACATACAACTGTAAGTAGAGAGTAAATCCCTGACACTTAGGGGGAAAAAAAAAACACTCATATAGAAAAGCAAATAATCAGTTTCAATGTACAGATTTTCTGTATTAAATATATACCCAAAGAATTAATCTTACTAGTAACTGGCACTTCTGAAAGCATTCTTTTAGAAGACAGAAGGCCTTTTAAAAGACAAAAACATGGTTTGTAAAGCATTCTCTTTGAAGACAGATGAATGCCTATGTTTTTACCAAAGCTCAAAGATGAAAAACAAACCAAGCCAAAATGTGTCACGGAAACATCATTTTGGGTGTAGTATAAGGAATAAAGAGAAACTTATGACTGAATTATACAGTGAACTTTCTCTCCAGTATTTCTAGTTGTTAGTCCCTGAACAATGTGAATAGACACTGAATAGTGTATAAATCAGCGGGGGGTGGAGGGGGAAAGACTGGATAAGAAGGGAGAGTAGATTTACCTCAATATGTATTTAAAATCTAGGCATCCTTAGAGGCAATAATGATCTTCTCTGGAGAAAAATTCATTAAATTATGCTCAGAAAGTCTTCTAGGAACACTTGGCCTTAACTCCCTTCTCTGCTGACATTTGCTGTGTTATCTGATCTATCCTTTGAAGGGAGTTTTTTTTTCTTCCTTCTCTCCCTGTGTATATGATCTCTTTATCTATTAGGTTTAACCATTTTGATCTACAAACATCAATAATTTCACATATCACAACCTAGCAATTTATCAGGAACCATGTTACATTTGTAACATTGTATATGTGTACTTCTAAACTTATTCATTTCTTTCAATTTAAATTATTGTAGAAGAGTTGTTTATAAATTGCATTACAAATTTTATTAAATAAGCAAGTTTATTCATGTTATTTAGGATACAGTTAACTGACCAGGCAGACATAGAATACCAGTGGGAGGAGAGTGGGTTACTCAAGAGTTTTTGCTTCTTTAGTTATAAGAAAAATTACTTAGGGTTATCATGACATAAATAATTACCTGCAGAAGGAACTGGAAACCTTACACATTTCATATATAGATGGAAAGCTATAATCCAACAAAAACTCATATTTTAGCTCACAATAATCTTCAAAACAACAGATCGATTCAGTCTTAATATCTGGACTCAGTCAACACACAACAGAAGCCTTGGTAATAAATCTGGAAAAGAGAAGCCCCTTTCCTTTCCTTCCTCCCTTCATTTATTCATTCAGTTGACATTTGTTATTTGCCTTTCTTGGGCTTCCCAGGTGGTGCTAGTGGTAAAGAGCTCTCTTGCCAATGAAAGAGACATCAGAGACATGGGTTTGATCCCTGGGTCGGAACGATTCCCTGGAGGAGGGCATGGCAACCCACTCCAGTATTCTTGCCTGGAGAATCCTGTGGACAGAGGATCCTGGCAGGCTACAGTCCATGCGGGTTGCAAAAGAGTGGAACAGGACTGAAGTGATTGCCTTTCTCATGCCTGGCACTATTCTATCAGTTGGGTTTACACTCATGTATAAGACAAGACTGCTCCCTTCTCTCACTGAATTCACATTCTCTTCTAAGCATATTGCCACTAGGAAGAGTGAGAATATTCTAAATACACATACAAGTGCCTGCATAATGCTCTGTTGCCGGTCTTTTTCAAATTTGTGTTGGGACAGTCCCCTGGAGAAGGGAATGACTACCCACTCCAGTGTTCTGGCCTGGAGAATTCCATGGGTTGTATAGTGCATGGGGTCACAAAGAATCGGTCATAACAGAGCGACTTAAAAAAAATCTTATTTACCTGACTGGAATTAGAAGAATAGTTCTAAAAAGCATATTGAACTTGGTATGCTTTCATACAATCTGGATTCTATAATTCATTAAAATTTTTTTGAAATGAAAATTTAATAGTAATGTTATTATTTTCGGCATGACTCTACATGTACATTCTGCCTCGTGTATATTAAAAGAACTCTGATTATTCCCAGCTCTTCTGGTTAAAAAGAAATAGGCTCAGTGATCCTCAACCAGGGGTGATTTTGCCCTACTCCACACACTGCTCTTGCTTCTCCTCTTTGGCACCGAAGGGCATTTGGCAATGACTGGAGACACAGCTGGTGGTCACTACTAGCATCTGGTGCATACAGGTCAAGGATGCTACTAAACATCCTCAATGCATAGTGTAGCTCACACTCTCCTCCCTCTAGAAAAGAAACCAAAACTTTCCTCCCCGAATTATCATTACTGCTGAGGCTGAGAAATCCTGCTCTCTCCTTCATTACAGATCATTCTATTCTCATGTTATTTTCCCTCTGTCTCCATACCTCAGTTTGAAAAGTTTAATTCCATTGGCTTATCCAACTATTCATTTATTTATATCTCTCCCCAAACCACTGCTTAGACATTGCAGGGGATACAAAGACACAGAAAATAGGATGTCTGGTATTTGATTTCTGTCTGATTACAGGAACCTACCTTACAGCTAACTGGAGAATGACTCGGCTTTCTGAAAAGGATGAGCGACCAATTAAAACATTCCTTTGGGTGATGATAACAGGACATCTTTTGTGCACTCTGCTCATCACTCCGATTCTCTCTAGCCTGGGGTGAATGCCATTTTGCCTGGTAGAAGTCTGGTTCTAAATTCTCTAGAAAATAAAAATGCAGTTCTATTGTTCAAATTGCATGAAAGGCAGAACCACGTGGGGGTGAGAAGGACAGAAAAATTCGATCCTTTGTAATCATAATGTGGGGAATGTGGGGCTTAATAACAGGTTACAAAATAGATTTCTTAATCTAAAACGGTAAAATTTCATATTGCCACTAGGAAGAGTGAGAATATTCTAAATACACATACAAGTGCCTGCATAATGCTCTGTTGCCGGTCTTTTTCAAATTTGTGTTGGGACAGTCCCCTGGAGAAGGGAATGACTACCCACTCCAGTGTTCTGGCCTGGAGAATTCCATGGGTTGTATAGTGCATGGGGTCACAAAGAATCGGTCATAACAGAGCGACTTAAAAAAAATCTTATTTACCTGACTGGAATTAGAAGAATAGTTCTAAAAAGCATATTGAACTTGGTATGCTTTCATACAATCTGGATTCTATAATTCATTAAAATTTTTTTGAAATGAAAATTTAATAGTAATGTTATTATTTTCGGCATGACTCTACATGTACATTCTGCCTCGTGTATATTAAAAGAACTCTGATTATTCCCAGCTCTTCTGGTTAAAAAGAAATAGGCTCAGTGATCCTCAACCAGGGGTGATTTTGCCCTACTCCACACACTGCTCTTGCTTCTCCTCTTTGGCACCGAAGGGCATTTGGCAATGACTGGAGACACAGCTGGTGGTCACTACTAGCATCTGGTGCATACAGGTCAAGGATGCTACTAAACATCCTCAATGCATAGTGTAGCTCACACTCTCCTCCCTCTAGAAAAGAAACCAAAACTTTCCTCCCCGAATTATCATTACTGCTGAGGCTGAGAAATCCTGCTCTCTCCTTCATTACAGATCATTCTATTCTCATGTTATTTTCCCTCTGTCTCCATACCTCAGTTTGAAAAGTTTAATTCCATTGGCTTATCCAACCATTCATTTATTTATATCTCTCCCCAAACCACTGCTTAGACATTGCAGGGGATACAAAGACACAGAAAATAGGATGTCTGGTATTTGATTTCTGTCTGATTACAGGAACCTACCTTACAGCTAACTGGAGAATGACTCGGCTTTCTGAAAAGGATGAGCGACCAATTAAAACATTCCTTTGGGTGATGATAACAGGACATCTTTTGTGCACTCTGCTCATCACTCCGATTCTCTCTAGCCTGGGGTGAATGCCATTTTGCCTGGTAGAAGTCTGGTTCTAAATTCTCTAGAAAATAAAAATGCAGTTCTATTGTTCAAATTGCATGAAAGGCAGAACCACGTGGGGGTGAGAAGGACAGAAAAATTCGATCCTTTGTAATCATAATGTGGGGAATGTGGGGCTTAATAACAGGTTACAAAATAGATTTCTTAATCTAAAACGGTAAAATTTCCTGAATAGTGGCAAGCTGATTCCTCAGAGCATGAACAAATAAGGCAATATTTATTCTCATTGTTTACCCTGGGATAGATTAAAACAGTAACCCTTCCTTGTCTGCCGTTTATCACGTTTACCCTTTGACAATACACAGATCTTCCTTATTGGCATCGAAACGGTGATGAATCAAATCAAAAAGAGAAAATGACATAAGAATTGTGTAATAACTGAATAGTCAAATATATGTGCTCTTTGTACTCATTTAAGAAAATACAGGGATGCAGAAAAGTTAAATATGAAAGAAAGCAAAGTTAGTGTTTTTCCATCAACAATCACAACACACATACACTCCATGTATGAATGTATACACACATATGTATATTCAGTATGATCCAGAAACACCCATGTAATGAAGAGGTACCCTGCTTGTCTAAAGAGCTGATTAAGTGGTTCACAGTAGAGCAGTGTGCTGTTTGCTGTTATCCTTAATTTTCCTGATGATTCACATAGAATATGGCTATCTGTCGAGAAACAGCTAAAATTAACAGAACAATCTAGAAAACCCACTGAGCTAAAGTTGCACAGCATGAACTAAAAGAAGGGAGGAAGATCAGTGACTCAGGGGATTCTTAATGGAATTTTGAACCTTTCCTTTTCACGCTCCCTCAGTTTATGGATGAGGTGCCCTTGGATACTTGCAAAGTGCTTCTTTGGACAATTATTACTTCACATTGGGGGAGGTAGTTAGCAGGTATGGTGTTTTAGGAGACAGGCAGGACTTGAGACCAGATTTCTCACTCTAGATTTCTGCTATGTAGAAAACTGATGTGACTAAGGGGCTGGTATAGCATTTGTAGCCACTCTGCTCACCTGGGAGGCCCGTTCCAGTGCTGACAAACTCCTCACTAAATCAGCCCAATGGTCTGAAGGAGGTTCTAAGATTCCACTGAAGGATCCAATGATTCCTCCCCAAGCAGCTTGCATTCCTAGGGAAGTGTCTGAAAAATGTCCCCCTATCCCCTGCCACCACAGTCACATAAGAGAATCTTCCAGACTGGGAACTAACCCAGTACAGGGGTCATCATTTCCTACGAGTTCCCCACCTCCAAACAGCTCTCCAATTCATATCACAGCTTTTGAGTGATCACAAGAACTGGAATGGCTTGTGTGTGCTGAGCTTAGTCGCTCAGTCATGTCTGACTCTTTGTGAGCCCGTGGACTGTTCCCTGTCAGGCTCCTTTGTCCATGGGATTCTCCAGGCAAGAATACTGGAATGGGTTGCCACTGCCCTCCTCCAGGGCTGGAATGGCATACAGATTTCAAAATCAGAAATGAGGATACTGGGTAATTTTCCTAAAATAGATAATTATAAGAATTGGTGCAAAGCTTCCCCTAAAGCCCATACTCACCTCTGGGTTTTCGAGACTCTGCCAACGAAAACTTGGCACATGCCATATGCCTCTCCAAGGATTAAATCATGTGCCACTGCTGCTGCTGCTGCTAAGTCGCTTCAGTCATGTCCAACTCTGTGCAACCCCATAGATGGCAGCCCACCAGACTCCTCCATCCCTGGGATTCTCCAGGCAAGAATACTGGAGTGGATTGCCATTTTCTTCTCAGCACGTGCCACTACATCTCCTGAGAGGAGTTCAGGGTAGAGGTCAGGAATGAGGTACACTGTGCTCTAGGAAAAACTGACAGAACAGGCCTTCAGATAGTTAAATTTTTTTAGGAGAAGACTTTTATGAGCCCAATTCTTGCATCTCCTCATATCTAGAAAAGCATTAAAATTATTAGCAGTGACATCTACTGCTGGTGACCCAGAGCAAGACTCTGCCAAAATGCCTGCTTGATGGCACACACCCCTCTTCACTAAACTCCTGTATAACACTGATCTTCCCCTATATCTCTTTGGGGCTAGTACCTCAAAGCTATCTGAGATGCTGTCTCTAGGGCAATAGCCCTCATAAAACTTAACTCACAGCTCTCATGTCGTGCATTTTTTCAGTCAACATATCCCAGAGAAAAGATGCTGTTTCCAGTTTAGTGTTGCTATTATAGGGACAAATTCTCTCCAAATTAATCATGACTATGGACCTCAAGTGGGCCCAGCAGCAAAAATAAGACCAAGAAGGAGAAGGTTCTGGAGAGGTCTACAAGAAGCTATGGCCTCTGTGTAGTTACTCCCTCTGTAGGGTCCACAGCCAACACCTGGTGGTAAGTCTGGGGTCTCTGTTGGCCAGCAGGGCCAGCAGCAAAGAAGACAAGCTTGAGGCAGGGTAGAGGAGAGGAAAAGCAAAGCACATTGATCTATCATATCGTAGAGCAATGACTCTCTGAGGAGACAAGCCACTGTCTTCTTCACCTGGAACTAAACAGAGATGAGAATTTAAGAAAGGGAGCTCCCAGCTTAACCGAGTTAACAATAAAGCACTCAGCAAGAGATGACAGTCAAGCTCGAGAAAGACTGAAAATGAATCATCGGATAAACAGTGGTGACCATGGCAAGAGCAAACGGGTGGCAGAATGGGAGCAACAGATTTCTTTGACCTTGGTTTATAAGAGATCAGTTGGAAAATAATTTGAGAAGTTTTACTATAGAGAGAGCCAAGGACATGTAGTAAGAGCTGGGTAAGAAGTGGGGCTAGGGGATATTTGTTTAAGTTGGAAGAAGAATAGTGTATTTGTACGCTGATGAGAATGCTCTAGTAGAGAGTGTGCATTTGATGTTGCAAAGTAACGGGCAAATTGCTGGAGCAATGGGTTTGGATAGAAAAGAAGAGAAAGTCTTTTCCGGCAGTCCAATAGTTAAGACTCCATGCTTCCAATGCAGGGGTTGCATGCTAAATCCCTGGTTAAGGAACCAAGATCCTGCATGCCTTGTGCAAGGTCAAAAAATAAAAATAAATACTTAAGAGCTGGGTAAGAAGTGGGGCTAGGGGATATTTGTTTAAGTTGGAAGAAGAATAGTGTATTTGTACGCTGATGAGAATGCTCTAGTAGAGAGTGTGCATTTGATGTTGCAAAGTAACGGGCAAATTGCTGGAGCAATGGGTTTGGATAGAAAAGAAGAGAAAGTCTTTTCCGGCAGTCCAATAGTTAAGACTCCATGCTTCCAATGCAGGGGTTGCATGCTAAATCCCTGGTTAAGGAACCAAGATCCTGCATGCCTCGTGCAAGGTCAAAAAATAAAAATAAATACAATAACTATAAAAATAATTTTAAAATGAAAAAGAAGAGAGAGGCTCCAGGACTGTAGAGGCATGGCTTCTGGAGAAGGGTGAAGGATCTTGGACCTGCTCACCACCTCCATGGCCACCTCTATTGCCACCAGCTTGTCCAAGCCATCATGGTCTCCCACCAGGGTGACAGCAACAGCTCCTAAGTAGTCTCCCTGTTTCTCCTGCTTGCCAAGTCAGTGCTCAGTTGCTCAGTCATGTCTGACTCTTTGTGGCCCCACAAACTATAGCCAGCCAGGTTCTTCTATCCATAGGATTTCCCAGGCAAGAATATTGGAGTAGGTTGCCATGCCCTCCTCCAGGGGATCGTCCTGAGCCAGGGATCGAACCTGCATCTCCTGCACTGCAGGTAGATTCTTTGTCATCGAGCTATTGAGATGCTTCAGCATCTTATCCACCTATAAATTCTCCTTAGCACAGCATTCAGAGTGATCCTTTTAAAATGTAGGTTAGACCAGGCCAGGACTGTGCTCCAAACCCTGTAATGGACCTCGCCTCACCAGGAAAGAAGTGAAAGTCTTTGTAAGGTACCGGGGAATCCGGTTCTTCATTATGTCTGTAATTAATTAACCAACCTCGTTCTCTCTTTTCTGAACCCCTTGACTTCTCCTGGAAATCTCAGGAGATGTCCCCACTGTCCCA
>SJYX01011040.1:119388-158106 GCA_006410675.1 Oreotragus oreotragus | reverse complement strand
TATCCTATCATTTTGCCTTTTCATACTGTTCATGGGGTTCTCAAAGCAAGAGTACTGAAGTGGCTTGCCATTCCCTTCTCCAGTGGACCATGTTCTCTCAGACCTCTCCACCATGACCTGCCCGTCTTGGGTTGCCCTGCGGGCATGGCTTGGTTTCATTGAGTTAGACAAGGCTGTGGTCCTAGTGTGATTAGATTGACTAGTTTTCTGTGAGTATGGTTTCAGTGTGTCTGCCCTCTGATGCCCTTTTGCAACACCTACCATCTTACTTGGGTTTCTGTTACCTTGGGCATGGGGTATCTTTTCACGGCTGCTCCAGCAAAGCACAGCCACTGCTCCTTACCTTGGACGAGGGGTATCTCCTTACTGCCACCCTTCCTGACCTTCAACTTGGGACAGCTCCTCTAGGCCCTCCTGCGCCTGTGCAGCCACCGCTCCTGTGGTTGCTCCTCCTGGCCACTGGCCCTGGCCTCAAGCCTGGGTGGCTCCTCCCAGCTGCCACCCCTAGTTGTCACTTCTCTAGTGCCCAGATTACAAGTATCATATTATCTTTGTCAATGATCACCCTTTGTGTCAAATCAGCAGGAAATGTAAACACTTCTCCAATGTGTTCATATTATTTCTTCCTGGATTATCAAACAGCTCAAAAGCCAAGTCATTAATTTAAAAAATTTATTTCTAGCTCTCATGGAATTGTTTCTCTCAGTATTTTCTAGATCAGATCCACCAGCTCCCAAACCTCACTGGTTCTTTACGAAGGCACTAACTCCCAAACTTCAGCTACTGCATATTTCAAAGAGAAGTCTAACAGGGAAGAGCATGAGAGGGAGGAGAGACAGAGAGAAAACTTAATTTATGAAGGTTAAACTATGTACCTTATTTTACTAAGTGTTATAAAAACACACCATCATGTGAATACAAAACTTCTTAACTTTAGGGTAAATTTGTCTCTGCTGACATCATTTCTTTAAGTTGTAGTCAAAAAAAATTATATCAAAAAAATGAACTAACAATAAATCAACACATGGCTTATTGCCATAGTTATGTCCTTTACTAATGCAAAAACTATAAGAAATAAATCTTAATGTCAACTACTAATTAGCTCATTAACAAGAACAACAAATATAAAATCAAGATTTTGGCTAGTTAGCTAAGCAGGTTGAGAGGGTTCATTCAGCAGTCTGGGTTCTTTTTGAAACTCAGATTAGCCCTTTAACTGAACTGCACAACTATTAAATTAACTTGTGTGAGTTTAATAATATAAGTTAGAACAGGGGATAGATTTGACTTAAACCTGAGCAGATAGCTGTGTGGGCAGTAGAATCTGACGTATTTTGGGAAAATATTTCTCTCTCTCTTGACTGTCTGGACTGAATTTGCTGCTTTACTAATTTTTTAAATTAATAAACTGTAGACCTGCTGGAAATCAACTATAAGAAGAAAACTGGAAAATTCACAAATATGTGAAGATTAAACAACATGCTACTGAACAACCAAGGGGTTACAGAAGAAATCAAAGGAGGAATCAAAAAATATATTGAGACCAACAAAAATGGAAATACAATGTATCAAAATTTATGGTATGAAACAAAAGTAGTTCTAAGGGGGAAGTTCATAGAAATAAATGCCTACCCCAAGAAACTAGGAAAATTTAAATAAACAACCTAAATTTACACCTTAAGGAACTAGAAAAATAAGAACAAATAAAGCTCAAAATTGGTAAAAGAAAAGACATAGAAAAGGTTGAAGTGACTTAGCAGCAGTAGCAGCAATAAATTAAATAGAGACTAAAAAGATAGCAGAAAAGATCGATAAATTAATTTTTTTGGAAAAGATAAGCAAAACTGATAAATCTTTCACTAGACTCACCAAGGGAACAAAGAAAGAACTCAAAATAAAAAAATGAAAGAGGAGATATTGCAACTGATTACCACAGAAATACAGAGGATCATAAAAGATTACTATGAATAATTATACATCAACAAATTTGATAAGCTAGAAGAAATAAATTCCTAGGAAAATGCAACCTTCCATAACTGATTCAAGAAGAAACAGAAAATCTGAACAGACCAGTTACTAGTAAGTAGATTGGATCAGTAATCAAAAACCACCTAACCAACAAAGTCCAGGACCAGATGACTTCACTGACAAATACCAAACATTCAAAGAATTAATACTAATCCTTTCCAACTCTTCCCCTGCAAAAAGAAGATGGAATGCTTCCAAATACATTTCACAAGGCCAATATTACCCTGATATCAAAAACAGACAAGGATTCCACTAGAAAAGAAAATGACAGACCTACCAATATCCTCAACGAACACAGATATAAAAAGTCTCTACAAAATACTAGAAAATCAAATTCAATAATACATTAAAAGGATCATACATCATGATCAAGTTGCATTTACCCTTGGGATGGAAGGATGGCTCAATATAAGTCAATCAATGTGATCACCACATTAATAAAATGGAGGATAAATATAATACGATCACCTCAACAGATAAAGAAAAAGCACTGGACAGTATTCAACATCAATTTATGATAAAAACTCTCAGCAAAGTTGGTATAGAGGGAATGGACCAAAACATAAGGAAAGCCATACATGACAAGCTTCAAACTAGCATCATTCTCAATGGTGAAAAGCAGGAAGCAACAAAACAAGAATGCTTACTTTCACCACTTTCATTCAACATATTAGAAGCCCTAGCTAAGGTAATTAGGGAAGAAAATGAAATAAAAGGAATCCAAAGTGGAAAGGAAGAAGTTGAACTGTCACTATTGGCAGTTGATATAATATTATATATAAAAAAACATAAAGACTTCACCAAAAACTGTTAGAACTAATAAAATAATTCAGTAAACTTGCAGGATACAAAATCAATATGCAAAAATCTGTTGCATTTCTATACACAAATCTTTTAAATTATCATAAAAAGAAATTAAGAAAAAAATGCATTTATAGGTACATCAAAAAGAATAGAATACTTAGGAGTAAATTTAACCAAGGACATGAAATGCCTTCACACTTAAAACTATAACCCATTATTGAAAGAAATTAAAGACAATACAAATAAATGGATAGTCCATACTCATGGTATAGAAGAATTAATATTGCAAAATGACTATACTACCCAAAGTAATCTACAGATGAATGCAATCCCTATCAAAATTCCAATGACATTTTTTCACAAAATTAGAACAAACAATGTTAAAATTTATATGGACCCACAAAAGACCACAAATAGCCAAAATGATCTTGAGAAAGAAGAATGAAGTTGGAAGCATCACACTTCCTGATTTCAAATTATATTACAAAATTTTAGTAATCAAAACAGCATAGTTTTGGCATAAAAACAGACACAAAAATTAATGGAACAGAAGAGAGAATTTAGGGGGAAAAAACCAACACATACACAGTCAAATGATGTACAATAAAAGAGTCAAGAATAAACAATGGGTAAGGTCTCTTCGACAAATGGTGTTGGGAAAACTGAAAAGCCACATGCCAAAGAATGAAACTCAATCACAATCATATATTATATACCAAAATTAACTCAAAATGTAGTAAACCCTTGAACATAACACCAGAAAACACAACACTCTTAGGAGAATACACAAGTAGTAAGCTTTTTGATACAGATCTTATCAATACTTTTTTAATCTGACATAAAAACAAAAGTAGTAGAAGAAAAAATAAACAAGTGAGTAAACATCAAACTAAAAAGCTTTTGCACACCAAAGGAAACCATCCATAAAATGAAAAGTCAACCTACAAAATGAGAGAAAATATTTGCAAGCCATATATCTGATGGAGTTAATACCCTCCCCCATATATTAAGAACTCATACAACTCAACAGGAAATAATCTGATTCAAAAATTGGNGGGGATATATGTATACATATAGCTGATTCACTTTGTACAGCAGAAACTAACACAACATTGTAATGCAATTATATTCCAATGTGAATATATATATATATTTATGTCATTGAGATCATCCTGAACATTAAGTTGTATAACTTGTCTTTTCTTTTTTCTTTTTTTATAACTTGTCTTTTCAAAAAACTCCCAAGCACTCTAACATGAACCTCTCTCTTGTTGTTGTTCAGTCTCCAAGTCGAGTCGGACTCTTTGAGACACTATGGACTGCATGTAGCATGCCAGGAACCTCTCTCTTATGTGATTCTAAGTGCTCCCCAAACATCTTCAGTGGCTGTTTAATATCCATTCAAATTAATAAACCACAACTTAGTTGTACCATACCTTTGTTGGAGAATGAATGTTTACATCATTTCCAATTTTCTGGTATCATAAGTAATACTTGAATAAATATTTTTGCAAAGTGGTTCTTGCCTTCATATTGGCTTACTCCCATAAAATGGAATCTTAATAGTGGTAAATATGAGGGTGCAAAACTTAGTTTTGGGACTTGATGAAAGTGAAGTGAAAGTGTTAGTTGCTCAGTCATGTCCAACCCTTTGCAACCCCAGGGACTGTAGCCCTCTAGGTTTGTCCGTCCATGGGATTTCTCAGGCAAGAATTCTGGAGTGGGTAGCCATTCCCTTTTTCAGAAGAATCTTCCCAACCCAGGGATCGAACCCAGGTCTCCTGCATTGCAGGCAGATTCTTTACCATCTGAGCTACNCTGTAGCCCTCTAGGTTTGTCTGTCCATGAGATTTCTCAGGCAAGAATTCTGGAGTGGGTAGCCATTCCCTTTTTCAGAAGAATCTTCCCAACCCAGGGATCGAACCCAGGTCTCCTGCATTGCAGGCAGATTCTTTACCATCTGAGCTACCAGGGAAGCCCAAGACTTGATACACATTGCCAAATAGTTTTCCAAAAATATTGTATTAAATTACATTTCTTGCAGCAATGTCTGCAAGTTCTCATTTTGTAGCAACTGAATGATTGACATACACACCCACATATTTGATAATATATCTAATTATCCAGAGTATTCCCTTTAATGAATTATATGTCACTGTATCAGAACAATTTCATAGGTGCTTAGAATTTATTCTGTTATTAAAGTAGAATTCCCAAACATTGCCTTCTCCCTACATCCTGCCAATCCATCCCTGGGTTGGAAAGATCCCCTGGAGTAAGAAATGATAACCCACTCCAGTATTCTTGCCTGGAAAATTCCATGGACAGTGGAACCTGGTGGGCTATAGCACATGGGGTTGCAAAGAATCAAACACAGCTGAGCATACACACTGTGTATATATTATATTATATAACATCTTTCTTTGATTAATATATAACAGTATATTATATAACATCTTTCTTTGATTCACAAAGAAAGAGAGCCTCAGAAAAGCAGTATTACTCCTCAGATTTCTTCTTTTAAAAGATATTATATAATACTCTTCTGTCTTGGAAATATTTTGAAATTAATTAATTTGATATATTGGCATGTGCATAGAAAAAATTTGAATAAACATACACCAAGTTGTTAACAGGTTATCTCCAAGAGAACATGAGACACTTACTTGCTAATCTGATATATTTTGTAAAGCATGATTTCCTTTGACAGTGAGCATATGTTATTTCAGTAAACAAGAAAAGCAATTCATATTTTTTAATGATTAAGTTTAATTTGTTTACATTCATTTTATCTGAATTAAATGATCACTTCTTTGATGATATTTAAGAGCTACTTTTAATTCCTCAGCAAAAGCTTTATCCATCAAATGGGTTATCTCTGAGGTGACTCATCAGGTTCCTGTATTTATTTGTATTAGATATTTTAGAGGATTATGTCCTCTGAACTTCAAAGGATGCATAGTACTGAGGGTCTTTAGTTTCAAGTAACATAACACAAATGCATTGATGATGCCCCAGGAAACTTGAAGAAGAGAGTAATGTAGATTCATAATGATGTAGAGTTGCAAATAATATAATTATAATCCAACCTTCTTTGCCTTGTTGGTCTCTCTTGCACTGGCCTATTTAGAAAAATTCCTGGAAGGAGGTGCTTAGAGGCTCATGAGGGAGCGTTCTCTATGACTGTGATTTTGCTGAGAAAACTTCCCTTATAAATTCAGCTGCAACTTACTTTGATGTAGCATCCATCTGTCCACCCCCTCTCTGCCCCTGGAGCTACACACAGGGCTGTGTCCAGCCCTATGGCTCTCTCCACCTTTAGGAGCTGACAAGGGCTGTTTGTTAGTTTGGTGGTATAATTCTGACAACACTAGTTAGAAGGAGTTGACCTGAGAACATACTGAAGAATAAGTGGGATGGGGCACAGATTGTTTTTCAAAATGAATCTTCATTAGTTTCATATAATGCTAAAGCACAAAAGACTTTTTAATTTACTTTACAGGAGCAAAGGAAAAGTTAACCAGCTTTAGATGAGGGATGAAAAAGTGTTTAGTCTTACTGAGATATATTTTTAAAGGAAAGACCAAAATATTTAGTAGATAACCTAGGTTGTAGTGCACATCCGGATAGGAAAGCAAAAAAAAAAAAAAAAAAAATCTTGGTCGCTTCCACTAATTCTGCTGACAAGTCCAAAGTATGGGGCCTTTTCAGAGGTGATTACCCTCTAATGAGACTGCCACAGTGTCCTGCTGCTACTGCTGCTAAGTCACTTCAGTCGTGTCCAACTCTGTGTCTGACCCCATAGACAGCAGCCACCAGGCTCCCCTATTCCTGGGATTCTCCAGGCAAGAACACTGGAGTTGGTTGCCATTTCCTTCTCCAATGCATGAAAGTGGAAAGTGAAAATTGAGAGTGAAGTCGTTCAGTTGTGTCCAACTCTTCACGACACCATGGACTGCAGCCTACCAGGCTCCTTCAACCATGGGATTTTCCAGGCAAAGTACTGGAGTGGAGTGCCACTGTCTTCTCTGGCCACGGTGTTCTAACAACTCTCTACTCTAGGACAGAACCTGGAACTGAATGGCCTTACAGTGAGACTACAAAATAGTGAGACTACAAAACTGTCACCCTAACTGTGCCATGTTGCTATGGGTTTAGTGCCCTCATTGGGCAGTTGGTTTCCCTTGATTCCATTACCACTACTTGGCAGCCTTCTGATAATTAAAATGATAGGATATTGAAGTGGGATGGGGGATGGGGGAGACTGGGGAGCCTCTGCACAAATCTATCCCAACAGGAGAGTGCTCGCCACCTTGACTTGAGTCATTAATTAGCATCCTTAGGGCTGAGTTCAGCCAAGGACAAGTCTTGAACTATTATCTAAAGACAGGGTTTCTCCTTCTGAGCCACTGGGATACGGTGAAGACTTTGCCAAAAGGTCCTGCCAAGATACAGGTATTGGGTCTCTTTGATTTTCTCCAATGTCACCATTCCAATTCCAGTTCCTTTAATAAGCATATGATCTTTTGACCATTCCATTGTTTCAGTTTTGAAATTAGTAACTGAACAAAAATGACTAATAATTCCTCCATTCAGAAGATGGACAAGTCTTTCTGCTCATTTTGTGCTGCATAAGGCTCCTTAGCTCTCTCTTCCATGATTTAGATGACAATGGGAAAAGCTTCCAGAAAAGTTATTAGAAAGTGGAATAGTGAAATTCATAAAGATTTTGTACCAGCTTTTGAAAGTGAAAGAAAGTTTCCCATATAGGCTGAGTAGGAGGGATATTATAGAAATTACTGTAGAAGAAAAGGGAAGATTGTGAATAAAATATGATCTACAGTTGCAGAGATTACCTTGAAGATGAAAAAGAAATCATGTTCTTCTGAATTAAGAACAGAAAAGGGAGCTTTAGGAAAGGAAAAAGAAGCTTTTTCGGAAAAAGGAGCTTTGAGTGTATGAAAATATTAGAGTGGTGTTTTAGTTTTCTATGCATGCTATGACAAATGGTCACAAGCTTAATAACTGAAAACAATACAAATTTATTCCTTTATAGTTATGGAGCTGAGAAGTCTGGTTGGGTCCCTTTGAGCTAATAGCATGGCAGGGCTGCATTTTCCTGGAAGTTTTAGGAGAAAATATGTTTCTTTGCTTTTTCCAACTTCTAAAAGTGTTCACAGTCCTGGCTGATGGCCCCTCCTTACTTTTTCAAAGCCACAGCAACCAGTTGAGTTTTTCTCACATTACGTCATTCTGACCCTCCTCTGTCTCCTTTCTCATTTAAGGACAATTATTACCTTGACCTCACCTGAAAAATCCAGGATAATTTTCCTAAAGTCATTCTTCACAACCTCAACTCCATCTGCAACCTAATCCCCTCTTGCCGTGTAATGTAACATAGTCACAGACTTTCGAGATTAAGACATGGACATCTTTGGAAGATCATTGTTCTGCTAACCACAGATACAAAACTGAGGAAACTTGGGTAAAGTAACTTGTTTTTAATTAATGAAACTAAAGACTTAATTATTTTCTCAAGTTTAAAAAAAAATAGGGATGAGGCTGGAGTTATCTTCATCTTCAAGAATCTAAAAAAAAGCACACACCACCTGCAGCAGCTTTGGCAGGCATTCACTGTCTAGCCTGCCATGCTAGCATTAACTATACCCTGGTATAAAAACCACTTTGCTTACCTGTGATGGGTTAGTTCCTTACTTATACTTTCTCATTTAACACCTGTTTCTCCCTTAGACTGTAAATAACATAGTGGGGGTGGGAGGAGATTATGTCTATTTTGTTCACAGTTGTATCCCTTGCATCTAGCACACATTAATAGGCTCTAAGTGAGTATTTATTGACAAATCTCAATAAATCCTACTTGACAGTATGACATTTCCAGGCTTGTAAAATGAAAATGGTTTTACTTGTAAGACTCAAGAGCTTCCACAATCAGCTTAGAGCAGGGTTTCCCCCGATATGGTTCAAAGCCCCTCCTAAACCCACCATGCTTGTGGTCTGCCTCCCCTTGATCAACATATACTGTTCCAGATTAGTCCTGATCAACTAAAGACTTACTACGATGGTGTTTATCTTCATATCTGTTGGCTCAATTTTCTTATTAGAGTCCAAACTCCTGATTTCAAAGTCCTGGAATAGACTTTTTTTTTTTTCTGAAAGTACCCAAAAGCTTGTCCCCAAGACAGAGATTATGTTTAACAGCTTTACTGAGGTTATAATTGAAATACAAAACACCGTATTTCAGTTGTTTAAAGTATACCATATAATAAGTTCTGACAAACATGTCCACCCCTGATTGGGTGATAAACATGTCCATCACCTCCAAAAGTCTTTTTCTGCCCCTTTGGGTTTTCTTCTTCTTCTTCTTCTTTTTTATTTTATTTTTTGTTGTTGTTGTTGTTAGCTTTTATTGTGATGAGAACACTTGATATGAGATCTACCCCCTTAATGTATTTTTAAATGTACAAGAAAATATTGTTAACTGTAGGCATGATATTACATGGCAGATTTTATAGTGGGATCTCAGGGAGCAATGCTTTTCTTCTTCCAGAATCTATAATTTGAGCCATGAGGTGCTCATTGCAGGGTTTTGCAGCAGCATCTTCCACAGGCCCTTCTGTCTCTTTTCTCCGGGTGAAGTCATCCTTGAAGGATCGAGGTCGCCCTGACTCCAGAGTGCCTCTTGGGGACAATGTTTAATCAACAACAGTCATTACCTCATATTAAATTCCAGCCACAATACTATGTGCAATCTGGTCATGACCCTCGCAATTCAAATTCCAGTGACCTGGATTACATCATTCTGAGCTACACAGTTTCTTCAGACATGAAGTTGGCTCTCCTGACACACTGAGATCAGGGAGCTTGCTAAGGCTGATTTTCTACTTGGAGCAATAGATCTGTGCTTATCTGTCCAGGTCTTTTTGTGCTTATCTAGAAAAATGAGACGATGAACATGGATTTGCAGTATAGTCTGTGATAATCCAAAGTAATAAAGGTGAATCAATCTTTAGTGATTTAACCTTTAATCATATACTATATTTTAAGAATTTAAGTAGCTTAAAATATTAAATACATAATGTTCATTTAATTTTGCTCATTAAAAGGTAACTCCATTCAGAACCCCATCAATTCTGATAAGAGATGCATGAGAGCTTATGAGTCTTAAAAGGAAGCACTTCATCAACCATTGAGGAGAAATAATGGTTTCTTATCTCACTCCCTACAACAGAGAAAATTCTAAATAAACTGAAGAACTAGACATAAAATTAAAGAACATAGAAAAATGGAACCAAATAGTCATCAAACATTTAAAAGAAATGTCTACATGTGGATGTAACAAGAGAAATTACAAAATAAAAGATTGAAAGTCTTTATCCACATAAAACACTTAAACACCTCTAACTTAAAAACAGAAGAGTCAAACAGCATGTTGGAAGAAAGCATTGTTATACCAGAAAGGATGATTAATTTATGTATATAAAGGGCTAACACATTTTAGGAAGAAAGGCAGCAAGATCTGATAGGAAAGAGAGCAAAAGATGAGAATACTCTTGGGACTCTTGGAACAGAGTTCTGCCCTTAGTGACATTTCAGCCCCATGGAGAAAGAAAGGCTCAGATAGAGAAAAGAGACACAGAAAATAAAAGTATTGCTAAAATATACATGGGGCTTTTCTGATGACTCAGCATATAAAGAATCCGTCTGGAATGCATGAAGCATAGGAGACCTGGGTTCAATTCCTGGGTCAGGAAGATTCCCCTGGAGGAGGAATATGGCAACCCACTCCAGTATTCTAGCCCGAATGGCATAAAAAATAGTTTTGGAAGTATTTGATATCATTAATAATACCATTACTGATGAGAATTTGGTAAATAAGCCTTCTTATAAACCACAAATAGGAGTCAAATTGTTACCATTTTTTTAAAACCAGAATGCTCATTTACTAATTGACCATGAGAAATAGAACTGTCAGTAGTTCCAAATATTATTCTGACTTAGCACAACCTCCCTTTTAGGCATTTGTCTGGATTGTTACCACCTTTGGGGACAGAAATTTTTCAAATTATCTTAAGAATTCTAATGTAGGAACTCTAAATTCATATTCTTCAATCCTGTTATTATTTTTCTGGGCACCAAATCAAAAGAAAAGATTTTGTGTCCAGGAAAAAAATTACAAAGATTTTCATAACACCATTAGTGATTATAAAGGGAGCAAAAGATTGGAAGAAACTTAAATGGCCAAATTATAGAGAAATTATGGTTCCTTACCTTCATAAAATATTATACATCCATGAAAGATAATTTTCATGAAAAGTATTTTATTGAGCAAATATTTGAAATCTAAAATTATATAGATACTAAAATTAAAAGTCCTTCTAGTCAAGGTTATGGTTTTTCCAGTGGTCATGGAAAAACCATGGCCCCTTCAGGCTCCTTCAGCCTGCATGGATGTGAGTTGGACGGCGAAGAAAGCTGAGTGCTGAAGAACTGGTGGTGTTGGAGAAGACTCTTGAGAATCCCTTGCACTGCAAGGAGATCCAACCAGTCCATCCTAAAGGAGATCAGTCCTGGGTATTCATTGGAAGGACTGATGTTGAAGCTGAAACTCCAGTACTTTGGCCACCTCATGTGAAGAGTTGACTCATTGGAAAAGACCCTAAGGCTGGGAAGGATTAGGGGCAGGAGGAGAAGGGGACAACAGAGGATGAGATGGCTGNCTGTGGTGTTGGAGAAGACTCATGAGAGTCCCCTGGACTGCAAGGAGATCCAACCACTCCATCCTAAAGGGGATCAGTCCTGGGTGTTCATTGGAAGGACTGATGTTGAAGCTGAAACTCCAAACCTTTGGCCACCTGATGCTAAGAGCTGACCCATTTGAAAAGACTCTGATGCTGGGAAAGATTGAGGGCAGGAGGAGAAGGGGACAACAGAGGATGAGATGGTTGGATAGCATCACTGACTTGTTGATCATGGGTTTGGGTGGACTCCGGGAGTTGGTGATGGACAGGGAGGCTTGATGTGCTGCAGTTCATGGGGTCGCAAAGAGTCAGACATGACTGAGTGACTGAACTGAACCTAACTGATGATCTAGCAATTCCACTTCTAGGTATTAATCTGAAGAAAATGAAAACAGTAACTCACGGAGAGACGTACTCCCAGTTTATTGCAGTGCTATTTACAATGGGCAGTATACAGAAACAATCTAAGTGTCCACTGATGGATGGATGAATGGATAAAGAAATTGTGGTATGTACATATATCGAGTGGAATAGTATTCAGCCATTAAAGAGAATGAAATTTTGCCATTTGCAACAACATGGATAGAACTTGAGGGCATTATGCTAAGTGTAGTAAGCCAGACAGAGAAAGACAAATACTATGTGATCTCATTTATAACTGGAATGTAAAATAACAAAAATGAAAACTAAAACAAAAAACAAGTTCTTAGAGAAGAGAGTGATATTTGACATTGGTGGTGGGTGGAAGGTGACGTGAGAGAAGAGTGAAGGAGTTAAAATGGACAAAGTTGTAGTATCAGATAAGAAAGTCATGGGAATGTGATATACATCATGGTGACTATAGTTAATAATACTGCTGCTGCTAAGTCACTTCAGTCATGTCCAACTCTGTGCAACCCCATAGGCAGCAGCCCACCAGGCTCCCCGGTCCCTGGGATTCTTCAGGCAAGAACACTGGAGTGGGTTGACATTTCCTTCTCCAATGCATGAAAGTGAAAAGTGAAAGGGAAGTCGCTCAGTCATGTCCGACTCTTAGCGACCCCATGGACTGCAGCCCACCAGGCTCCTCTGTCCATGGGATTTTCCAGGCAAAAGAGTACTGGAGTGGGGTGCCATTGCCTTCTCCAGTTAATAATATAGTTATTGCCTATTTGAAAGCTACCAAGAGAGTGGATCTTCAAGTTTTCATTGTAAGAAAAAAGAAAATTGTAGCTATGTAAAGTGATGGATGTTAACTAGATTTTGTGGTGATTATTTCACAGTATATACAAATATTGAATCATTATATTATACACCTGAAATTGATATAATGCTATGTACCCTTTATTCCTCAATATTAAACATGCAAAAAAAAATCTTAAGCAATTTGGAAAAGACAAAAAAGACAAAAAAAAGTATTTATATTTAAGAGTTGATTATTTTATCAGGGAAAAGTCACCAATTTAAAGTTCTAAGCAAAGGAAACATGAATAGCATGCTTTGAATGAGGATGGTAACCCAAGTTCTGTAGAATGAGACTATTTTGATCAGCAGGCCCTGCTGTGAGCTGAAGTGGTCCAGGGTAGTCATATGAATTCAAGAAGACTTTGGGTATCTCTGGACCAAATGCAGATGGAACCCATTATTCTAGTAGTTAAGGGAACCATTGAAAGTGAAAGTGAAAGTCGCTCAGTTGTGTCTGACTCTTCGTGACCCCCATGGACCAGACAGTCCATGGAATTCTCCAGGCCAGAATACTGGAGTGAGTAGCCTTTCTCCAGGGGATCTTCCCAACACAGGCATCAAACCCAGGTCTCCCACTTTGCAGGCGGATACTTTGCCAGCTTAGCCACCAGGAAAGCCAAACATTACTGGCAAGGGCAGCTTATCCTTCCCCAGCCGCTCTTCCTGACCCAGCGATCGGACCAGGGTCTCCTGCTTGCTAGGCGGATTCTCTACCCGCTGAGCTACGGGGAAGCCTGTTACATGATAACAAAATTGTTTCAGTTTTGTTTTCCAGAAATGTTTTCTGCCTATAATAAAATAGGTATAATGAAAGCAATAAAATCTTGGAACACAGGTTCTTTATAATTTACTAGGACTTTACTATTCAAACTGTAGTCCACCACCAAGCAATGCCTGGGAGCTTGTAAGAAATTCAGAGTCCCAGGCCCCACTTCAGACCTTCTAAATCATACACATAGGCACATTGGTGATTCATATGCCCATTAAAAATGGTAAAGCCCTAGTCTTTTTCCAATAGTAATGGCCAGTGGGACTTCCAAGTCAATGACATTTTACTTGAATTAGAAATGTTTTTATCAGATTGTGAAAATAATGTATGCTTATTGTAAAAACAACAAAAACACAAAGATACTGCAAAATGTCACAAAATTATGAAGTGAAAATCACCTAGAGAGCTGTCACCAGATCAACAGTCACCATTTGATGTAGATCTTTCCAGCCACTTTCTATATGTACTACAAATTAAAAATACGGTAATCTATATGTGCTGTTTACAATCTGCTTTTTATACTACTTTAGCAGTAATATGAAGACATCCTCCCGCGTCAATAAATGTATCTCTAACCCATCATTTTAATTTTCAGGTATTATTCTATTTAGTACAGTGAAATGTATTTCAAAAGTCTCTTATTTTTGGACAAAGAATGTACATATATTATTTCTTTAAAATAAATTCCTCAAAGTAGAATTTCAGAGTCAAATGTTTGACACATTCAAATCTTTGTATGCTCTGCAAAACAGCCTTCCAAAAATGTGAGTTGTATCAATTTCTGCAATCTTTGTCAGTCTGATAGGGAGATAACTGTATCTTATTGTTGTCAAAAGCCTTTAAATCATATTCTAAATTTAAGTGCTATAGAGGTGTCTTCGTTATGTGTTTTCAATATTAATTAAAAACATAATAGTGTTCAGTAATTCATATTCTTTGTATTTTCACATTAAGTAATATTTAACTGTGTACCTATTCAGAAAATTGGTAACTTGAAAGATAAAACCATAGGATGTGATTCAGTCTAGATTTTCCAAAATGAAAAGTTTGATTATTAAGTTATCATATCACTCTCAGTTCTCTTTCTACCTATGTGTACCTTTCAAGTTTTCTCTGTGAATAACACTTTCCATGCCCACTAGTTAGTTATATGCAATTCTATTCCCCAAATAGATTTAGCATTTGTGTTCTCACTCTAGGTTGAATACCTTCCAGGTCATTGCGTTATCTACATGTTGACAGTATCTGCATCTCTAGCCTAGATTGGAACAGTCCTCCTAGCTTAATTTCTTAGTTAGCAACAATATTCTCTATATTTTAACACTATAAAAATTTTTTTTCAAGACCCAGCACAAAGATCACTACTTCTTGAAACTCTGCCTGAGCACTTGGCAGATTCTTTGATTCCACTCTGCACTGCCCAGGTCTCCATCACTGCCCCATTGCAGAGTATGACTGTGTGCTGCTGCTGCTAAGTCAGGTAACTGTTGAGTCATGTGCCCTCTTTGGAGAAGGCAATGGCACCCCACTCCAGTACTCTTGCCTGGAAAATCCCATGGATGGAGGAGCCTGGTGGGCTGCAGTCCATGGGGTCGTGAAGAGTCGGACACTACTGAGCAACTTCACTTTCACTTTTCACTTTCATGCATTGGAGAAGGAAATGGCAACCCACTCCAGTGTTCTTACCTGGAGAATCCTGGGGACGGGGGAGCCCAGTGGGCTGCCGTCTATGAGGTTGTGCAGAGTCGGACACGACTGAAGCGACTTAGCAGCAGCAGCAGTGCCCTCTTCTAATGGGCAGAGCTTATTTTCCCACCTCAGGTCTTCTCAAGCACCAACACTAAACCTGGCACCAAGTAAATAATCCAAACCACTGATGAGTGGTCCATAAATGAAGCTAGAAACTGCTTCCTAGTCACCCTCACTCCAAGTTAACAAGAAAAAAACTGAGGCCAAACAAATTATACAAACAAAAGAAAGAACAAAACTCTGGGTAAAAACATTTTAAAATATTTAGAAAAAAAAACATATTATTTGCTAACTAAATAATTTTCTTAATGAAAGTGCTTAATTTCTGATAAAGAATATAAATGGAGAACATATTTTCAGAGAACAGAAGAATGCCAAAATTTTCTACCTACTGTTCCCCATAGCTAAGGCTGAGTAAAATCAAAATCAAGCATTTTTCTTTTCTTTCTTTTCTTCCATTTTTCAAAAACACCAACCATTATTTAAAATTTTCTGCCTATCACTCAAAGAAACAGAGACAGTTGTTCATTCTGAGTTAGGTTTTTGCTTATCTGACCAGCAAGGTCAAGATAATAAATCACTCAACCCCTAGGGAATAAAGAAATGCTTAATGCATTTGTGCAGTTACCAAAGAGGGGGTGGAGAAAGAACAAAACTCTCAGGATTCAATTCATTTTCAAATACTGCACAGTACTTATAAAAAGGCTGCATGAAGATTATATACAGGTGAAGCAGATGGAAGGGGAAAAAAACCAGAGAAGTGGCATTTCCATTGGAGAAAAATATATGGTCCATTTTTCAAATATCCCACAAGAAGAACCTTGTCTTTTATCCTTCCTGTAAACGAATGCTGTACATTTTGCTCAACCCCACCAGGAACCCTCTGGCAGTTGGCTGGTAGCACCTTTTGCTTAACTAGTTGCTTAGAGAGCGCTAAAGAATCTGCCTGCAATGCAGGAGATACGGATTCGATCCCTGGGCTGGGAATATCTCTTGGAGAAGGAAATGGCAACCCACTCCAGTATTCTTGCCTGGGAAATCCCATGGACAGAGGAGCCCAATGGGTTCCAGTTCAGAGGGTTGCAAGAGCTGGGACACAGCTTAGCGACCAAACCACTGCCACCACCCTTTGCACTTAGGATGGTTGTTGTTGCGGATCAACCTGAAGACAACCAACAACAACCCCAGGCATCTCTTACAGGCTTTTCTTGATGCAGAAGCCATAAGCAGCCAGGCCAAAGGTCCACTGCTCTGCTATGGAGCACCAGGTGGGATGTGGGGGAGTTTAGGAAAGGACAACATGGTTCTAGCAACACTCATATCACTATTCTAATTCAACAAAGGCCAGAAAATGCACTAGGCTTTGCCTCCAAGGGTCCTTCAAGAAAAGAACTAAGGTGATGCTATTGAATAATTTAAAGTTTCTTATCTGAGGTGAAGGAAGAACTGCTTCACTGAGTATTCGTCACACAGAACAACCTACATTGTAATATCGCTTAAGTATCAGAGTATAAATTGTCCGGAAAACTTAGAAAAGCAGCTGATACTTTCAAGAAGATATTTACCCTGAGAGTAAAATAGTTTTCCCTGCCCTACTCCAGACCTGCTGTGTGATCTTAAGCAAAACATTTAACACTTCTGTGTCTCAGGTAGCCTGTCTGGGGAAAATAGTTTTTGTCTCAGCTTCAGCCTAAGAACTAGTGAGAATTTCCCACTCCAGAATCAAAGAGGTTACACACAAGATACAAATTATATATTATAGCAAGGAAACATATGTGAAGCTCCTAACATTGTGCCTGGCACAGTTATTTAATAAGTATTATTTATATCCCCTTTCTTCACCAGAGAAAATTAAACATCTTTTGTGTTCAGTTAAGACAAAATAAGTTAGAATAAAATTAAGAATTTTCCCCCCAAAGACATGATATCATTCTTCCCCTCATTTTTACCTTTTTCTAATATATATCTGTGCACATTTGCAACACTCATCACTATAGAAATAATTAACGGATTGATATGTGCACCTACATGTGGAGATTAGCAGCGTACTATAGAGGAGTCTATTTTGAAGTCATGTTAGAAATTCTGTCACCTCTGAGCAGGAACTTCAGACAGAAGACCCAGAATCACCCTACGTGGTAGGACTTGGGTCTAGGTATGCTGCAGTTTTGCCTCAGCTTGCCTGACATCCAAGCATATGACAACATTTTTGCTTCTTTTACAAGATTTCCTGGAGTTTGCACTCCCTTCATGATCTTGGCAGAGATTTCGCTGCTGAAATAACATACAGAATCCTCACCAAAACCGTGTGCTGCTGAAATGCCAGAAAACTGCCGGCGTGGGTAAGATCTGAGAGCGACAGTCACCACCTACTACCTGGCCAACCTTGTCTTCCCACAGTTTCCCAAAGTGTTCTTGGAGGGAGTGTTATTTTTCCCCCTAAAGTAAAAATGCTTCTTGAATTCCCTGAATTATTTCTAGAATATTTTCTTACCTTCTATCTATGAGCAATGTCTATAAATGACCTTACTCAAAAATGGACTGGTTTCAGAAAAATTCTTATAGACTATCCCATCTAAATCAGAAACCCTGAATGTAACTTACTTTCATGTCTTTAATGTTAAAATTAAAATGCCCCTCATACTAATGTTAACCAAGTGCATTTAGTCTTTGAAATCCAGGACCAAAAGATTGTCTGATCTATTCAGCCAACATCAATTTCACATTTAGAACAGGAAGTTGAGTCATTTTTACTTTTCACTAACATCAGTCAGTGTTGGTGGTGGCATTAGTGGTAAAGAACTCACCTGGCAACGTGGGAGACATAAGAGAAGCAGGTTTGATCCCTGGGTCAGGGAGATCCCCTCGAGGAGGGCATGGCGATGGTAACCCCCTCCAGTATTCTTGCCTGGAGAATCCCTAGACAGAGGAGCCTGGTGGACTACAGTCCATAGGGTCGCAAAGAGTCAGACACAACTGAAGTGACTTAGCATGCAACGTCAGTCAGCACATGAATACCTGACCCATACTTAATAAACTCAGAACTTAACAGAATCATATTCCTTCTAAAGATATTGAATTAAGGTTTCCACCAGCAGATATTTACTGAGCACTTTCTATGTGCCCAAGGGCTGTTCTTAATGCTGGGGATCTGGCCGTGTATATGACACTCTGCTTTTCAGGAAACTGCCATTTCGGTGAGCAGAGAGAGACAATAAATCATAAATAAATGACACACCAGAGTGGTCTTTATTCCAGATGGGATCAGAGAAGGAATGACATGTGAGCAGATTCCTAAAAGAAACAAGAAAACAAAACTGTAGATATCCAGGAAGAACAGAAGCCAACTTAGTGTACTTCCCTGAAGCAAGAGGTCAGGGATCTAAAGCAGAGTGAAGGGAGACCAGTGAGAGAGGGGAAAATCAGAGAAACACTCAGCGCCACAACACGCGGGGCCAGTAAGGTTGCAACACGCGGAGCCAGTAAGGCCACAACAGTGACTTTGAAAGAAATTCTGAGTGAGATGGGAAGAGAGGGCTCAGAAAAGAAGAATGAAACAATATGACATATATTCTTAAGGATAACCCCATCTGGTGTGTGGAAAACATATCTCAAAACTGAGAGCTGAATTGAAAAGAGCAGTTAAGGCATGTGCTTCCTAGGAAAGTCCGGATGGAGGGGGTGAGAAACGATCACATTTGGGATGTGTTTTAATGTATTTCACATCCCATTAGATGTGGAATATGAAAAAGAAAAAAAAAGTGAGAAATTAAGAATGACCCCCAAGAACCTTGGAAGATAGAATAGAGCTGCTTTTTACCAAGAAGTAGAGTAGCCTGGGGGGAAGGCAATGGCACCCCACCCCAGTACTCTTGCCTGGAAAATCCCATGGACGGAGTAGCCTGGTGGGCTGCAGTCCATGGGGTCACAAACAGTCGGACAGACTGAGCGACTTCACTTTCACTTTTCTCTTTCATGCATTGGAGAAGGATGGCAACCCACTCCAGTATTCTTGCCTAGATAATCCCAGGGATGGGGGAGCCTGGTGGGCTGCCGTCTATGGGGTCACACAGAGTCGGACACGACTGAAGTGACTTAGCAGCAGCAGAGTAGCCTGGGATTGGGGCAGGAGGATGACAAGCTCAGGTTTGAGTATGTCACATCTGAGCTGCCTATTAAAGATCTAAGTAGTTAAACATTTGAGAATGACAGGCAGAGGAGATTTCCAGGTTGTAAAGGTAAACTGAATAGCACTTGTTGGCTCTGGAATGTATCATAATCCAACTATGCTGGCCAGCTATTTCTATAATAATGCTTTGTAACAAACCACCCCAAAACTAGATGGCCTACAACAAAAAACAGTTATTTTTTTCTGGTTTATAGGTCCTGTAGGCTGGCAGGGAAGACTGTCTCAGGCTGCAGTGTGGTTGTACTGGGTTAGGTTTAGCTTTGCTCTGAGTGTCTCATTCCTAGATTTATACTGCAGGAGCCAAAGACAGATGGGGCATGCCCTTATCAAGATGATAACATGAACCAGAGACAGCCGGAGGAAACATATAATCCTTTTAAGGATTTTTCACAGAACCAGGTACACTATCACTTCTGCCCATATTCTACTGCCCAATGCAAGTCACTTAGTGAAACCTAATATCAGTGGGACAGGGTAGCATACTTGACATATAATCACAGGAAATACAAAATCACACAGCAAAGGATATGTATATTTCTAATACAGGGAAGGCCTGAAGAATTGGAACATGATCCAATTCACCTTTCAACTCATACTGTACCCTTAGCTACACCTACGGCTCATGACAAAAGATATTTTTAAGATTCTGTAAACTCTCAACTCAAAGAGTTTCCTCAAATGTCTATTTTTTTAAAATCATTTTACAAATACATTTGAGGCAATTATAGTTGGATTTTTTCACTAACAGGGAAATAGGCTGGTATTTTCTAATAACATGGTACACATCATATTTTAAATGTCATTTCTTTAAAAAAGAAATCTTGATCACTGCTTCTCAAACTATTGGGGGTGGGGGGTGGTGGGGACAGACACTATTTCTTCATTTCAACAAACCAGAGACCTATACATATATTTTTTTTAATACAGTAAAATTAAATGCTAAGTTTGACTTTTTCAAAAAGAAAAGTTATACAAATTTCAAGTCCACGTTTTTTGGAAAGTACTTGGTCACATTGCTATAAAAGCATCTAAATAAACACTTATTCTTAATTTTTGTACCTACCTTGCTGAAGATAACAGCATATAGAACAGCATCAGCCCATGGACCACACTTTGTAAAGCACTTTCCTAGATGATTCCATCATAACCAGGTCCCTTTGCCCCCAAATCTTATCATTACTGAATAATAGCAGTTTGAGCACAAAACTAAGTCGCTAAAAATCTGAAATTGGATTTGACATGTACCCAAGTTTACTCAACTACTAATTCAATTTGTTAGGCTTCTTTGGTCCCCAGGATTCCATGCTTCACTTAATAAGTAAAAAAGGGGAAAAAAAATAGGGCTTTGTCAAATAGCCATACCCTACTTTGTGATTTTTACTATGTATTTCTTGATTCTTATGGCAATGCCTTTTAGAATTTCCATCCATGCTGTACACACACAAATTACTAAAATCTCCTGGCCACATCCTGAGGCTACCTTAATTGACTGTTATCAAGCTGTGCTTTTTAAATGTTCCAGCATTTGATCTTTTAAAAATGCTTCTGAGATTTAACTGGTGTCAAACTGGCTGGTCTAATTTCCTGCGATGTCTTTAGATCCTTTTTTTAAAGTAATTGGGTGTTGAATTAGGGCTTTTTCTTTCTTTCTTGAGGGATCAGTAATAAATTTAGTTAAGTTCTGACCAACAAAAACTAAAAAATTCTATTCTGTCCTATTAATTTCCTGCACCTTGACTTGCTATCCCTCCAGCTGGACACTACTAAAAGGGGAAAAAAAATAGGGCTTTGTCAAATAGCCATACCCTACTTTGTGATTTTTACTATGTATTTCTTGATTCTTATGGCAATGCCTTTTAGAATTTCCATCCATGCTGTACACACACAAATTACTAAAATCTCCTGGCCACATCCTGAGGCTACCTTAATTGACTGTTATCAAGCTGTGCTTTTTAAATGTTCCAGCATTTGATCTTTTTAAAATGCTTCTGAGATTTAACTGGTGTCAAACTGGCTGGTCTAATTTCCTGCGATGTCTTTAGATCCTTTTTTAAAAGTAATTGGGTGTTGAATTAGGGCTTTTTCTTTCTTTCTTGAGGGATCAGTAATAAATTTAGTTAAGTTCTGACCAACAAAAACTAAAAAATTCTATTCTGTCCTATTAATTTCCTGCACCTTGACTTGCTATCCCTCCAGCTGGACACTACTCTAGAGTCCAGAAAAAAATCAAGCCATGCTTGTTGAGCCTTACTGAAAGGGGACCAAGCAGACCTAGAGGCATCTCAGTTAAGTTCAGTTGCTGAGTCATGTCCGACTCTTTGTGACCTCGTGGACTGCAGCACACCAGGCATCCCTGTCCATCACCAACTCCCAGAGTTTACCCCAAATCATGTCCCTTGAGTTGGTGATGCCATCCAGCCATCTCATCCTCTGTTGTCCCCTTCTCCTCTCACCTTCAATCTTTCCCAGCATCAGGGTCTTTTCAAAGGAGTCACCTCTTTGCAACAGGTGGCCAAAGGATTGGAGTTTCAGCTTCAGCATCTGTCCTTCCAATGAATATTCAGGACTGATTTCCTTTAGGATGGACTGGATAGATCTCCTTTCAGTCCAAGGGACTCTCAAGAGTCTTCTCCAACACCACAGTTCAAAAGCATCAATTCTTCGGCGCTCAGCTTTCTTTATAGTCCAACTCTCACATTCNAGGACTGATTTCCTTTAGGATGGACTGGATAGATCTCCTTTCAGTCCAAGGGACTCTCAAGAGTCTTCTCCAACACCACAGTTCAAAAGCATCAATTCTTCGGCGCTCAGCTTTCTTTATAGTCCAACTCTCACATTCATACATGACTAATGGAAAAACCATAGCCTTGACTAGACAGACCTTTGTTGGCAAAGTAATGTCTCTGCTTTTTAATATCATATCTAGGTTGGTCATAACTTTTCTTCCAAGGAGTAAGCATCTTTTAATTTCATGGCTGCAGCCACCATCTGCAGTGGTTTTGGAGCCCAAAATAATAAAGTCTGCCACTGTTTCCACTGTTTCTCCATCTCTTTGCCATGAAGTGATGGGACCGGATGCCATGATCTTAGTTTTCTGAATGTTGAGCTTTAAGCCAACTTTTTCACTCTCCTTTTTCACTTTCATCAAGAGGCTCTTTAGTTCCTCTTCACTTTCTGCCATAAAGGTGGTGTCATCTGCATATCTGAGGTTACTGATATTTCTCCTGGCAATCTTGATTCTAGCTTGTGCTTCTTCCAGTCCAGTATTTCTCACGATGTACTCAAGAGGCATCTAGATGACGCAAATATCAGATTTGAAAATGGGATTTGCTGAATCTTGCCTGAACAAAGAACAGCATCCAGTAGTCCTTCATGTGGTAAAAGAGGAAGATAAAAGAGTAGTGAGACTAATATTAATGATGAAACAATAACACCTTTCCAGAAATGTTCTCAGAAGAACATGGACAATGCACATCCAACATACCATCATCAACTGAGCCATTTGGACCCTATGCTGCTGAGGCAACACTAAGAAGCATTCAAGAGTTGAGGCAAATTTCTCAACTGATCCTAAGTTTTTATTGTTGTTGTTGTTACTATTATTATTATAATCATCATAGTTGCTAATTTAAAGTCAAAAAAACTCATAAATATTGAATCATTTCTATTCTCTCTTAGAAATTCTTTCTTCTCAAATTGTAACGAATAGCCTAAACTCAACTTCTCTGGAGCAAGAAACTGTTTATTTGAGGTCATATTTATGCAACACTGACATATCAATTGCTTACTCAAAGCTATTGAAGAAAACATAAAATCAGTCTGCAGCTGAGCCAAACTGTCCAGTCAATTCAGACAAAAGAGTCCGTCCTATAAACAATGGCAACACAACCTTTATAACATGATGTTGTCATTTATTATGCTACTCTTGCTGCCTCATTCAGGGCAATATCTAATTTACATTTTATCTCCCAGAGAACCTTGCATTAATAGGAGCCCAGGTCAATGCTAAACAAATTATTTAAAAATTCATTTGCATTTTTAAAAGGTGTTTAAAATATTTAACCAAAATAGTGCACTTGTAGTTAGAAATCACCTTAAGAGAATATTTAGATATTTTGTAGAATCAAAGTGCTAAGTAGTTATATTCAGTTCTTGGCTTTACATGGAATGATAACAATTGCAAACATCAACTCCTCCATCTTAGCTTAGTCAGATTTGCCTCTGAGACTAGGCAAAGAGACTAAGGCTTTCCTTCTCATCTGCCTCATCACTCAAATTTTCTAGCTCCTAACACAAGGAAGACGTGCTAAACTCTATGGATCCCTTACATTTAGATGAACCAGGAAATGCTGGTTTATAAACTCTGCTCCATGACGTTTTGTGTTAGATATCACAGAGAAACTCAGAAAAACTGATACACCATATTTTAAAGTATAATTTTACAATCTGAATAAAATATTAAGTAAAAAAAGAGCAGACTACACTCAAAATATAAAATAGAAACAATAACCAAATTTTGTTGTGATGGCACCATATGTTTACATATATATAAGCTGAGACCTCTCAGTTCAGTTCAATCACTCAGTTGTGTCCGACTCTTTGGAACCTCATGAACCATAGCATGCCAGGCTTCCCTGTCCATCACCAACGCCTGGAGCTTACTCAAACTCATGTCCATTGAGTCAGTGATGCCATCCAACCATCTCCTCCTATATCATCCCCATTTCCTCCAGCTTTCAATCTTTCCCAGAATCAGGGTCTTTTCCAGTGAGTCAGTTCTTCACATCAGGTAGCCAAAGGACTGAAGTTTCAGCTTCAGCATCAGTCCTTCCAATGAACACTCAGGACTGATTTCCTTTAGGATGGACTGGTTGGATCTCCTTGCTGTCCAAGGAGTCTTCTTCAACACCACAGTTCCAAAGCATCAATTCTTCGGTGCTCAGTTTTCTTTATAGTCCAACTCTCACATCCATACATCAGTTCAGTTCAGTCACTCAGTCGTGTCTGACTCTTTGCACCCCCATGGACTGTAGCATGCAAAGCCTCCCTGTCCATCACCAACTCCCAGAGTTTACTCAAACTCATGTCCATTGAGTTGGTAATGCCATCCAACCATCTCATCCTCTCGTCCCTTTCTCCTCCCACCTTCAATCTTTCCCAGCATCAGTGTCTTTTCAAAGGAGTCAGTTCTTCGCATCAGGTGGCCAAAGGATTGGAGCTTTAGCTTCAGCAACAGTCCTTCCAATGAATATCCAGGACTGATTTCTTTTAGGATTGACTGGTTCCAACCAGTCTCCCTGCAGTCCAAGGGATTCTCAAGAGTCTTCTCCAACATCACACTTCAAAAGCATCAGTTCTTCAGCGCTCAGCTTTCTTTATAGTCCAACTCTCACATCCATACATGACTACTGTAAAAACCATAGCTTTGACTAGACAGACCTTTGTTGCCAAAGTAATGTCTCTGCTTTTCAATATGCAGACCTCTACTAATAGAATATATTAATGGAAGCAACTATAGATCTTTTCTCAAGAAAAGATCCCAGTAAGTCTAAGAATATTACTGTATTAGTCTACCCAGGTTGTCATTACAGAATACCACAGACTAGGTGGCTTAATCAACAGAAATACATTTTTTCACAGTCTTGCAGGCTAGAAATCCAAGATCAACGTGTCATCAGTGATGACTTGTAGTGAGACCTCTAGCTGACTTGTACATGGTCACCTTCTATGTATCCGCACACGCCCTATTCTCTGTGAGCACAAGGAAAGAGAGATCTATTGTGCTTCTTCCTCTTCTAGTAAGGATACCAGTCATATCTAATTCAGGCTCCACCCTGATAACCTCATCTAATGTTACCTCCCTAAAGCCCCTATCTCCAAATACAGTTACACTGGGATATTATTGACTGAGTTGTGCCCCCTCCACACCAAATTCATATGTATTCATACCCATAAGCTAAGCTAAGTCACTTCAGTCGTGTCTGACTCTGTGCAACCCCATAGACGGCAGCCCACCAGGCTCTTCTGTCCCTGGAATTCTCCAGGCAAAAACACTAGAGTGGGTTGCCATTTCCCTCTCCAATACATGAAAGTGAAAAGTGAAAGGGAAGTCACTCAGTCATGTCCGACCCTCAGCGACCCCATGGACTGCAGCCCACCAGGCTCCTCTGTCCATGGGATTTTTCAGGCAAGAGTACTGGAGTGGGGTGCCATTGCCTTCTCCATTCATACCCATAACATTTGTAAATCACAGAATGTAAAAACAATCAGTGTATTTAACAAGTGACATTAAGAAAACTGTTTTAGTCCACATCAAATTCTAAACAGATTAAAATTAAATCACAGGAAAGAAGGAATAGTATTTATCACAACTAAGATAATTAAAATAAAAGGATAAATTAGAAAAGATAAAATGGGTAAGATTAAGAACATTAAAACATTTGTGTAATGAAAAAAATGCAGCAACATTTAAATAAAAAGGAAAGTAACAGATTGGTGGAAGCATCACGAATAGGAAAAGGGATAGCAAAAGAATAGAGACAAATGTGTTTTTAAATATTATATACTGATATACAATGTATAAAGACCAATAAATTATTTAAGTTGCTAAGATTTCATTAGAGAAATACCTGTGAAATAAAATATGAGATATCATACATGAAAAAAAATGTATCCCATTTGTCAAAAAAAAAATAGAAAAAAGTCACAATAAATAACATTTCTACCTAATAAATAACCAGTTTTTTAAGAAATCTAATGCTAGGGATAATGCAGGAATCATGTTCTAAACATTACTACAAACTACGCAAATTTTAAGTTTTTAAAAGAAACATTTGGGAAATACATATCAAAAGTGTCAGAAATGATTCCCATCAATTGAACTCAATGACCCATTCTTTGAAAAATATTGCTATTAAAAACACCAAAAAGCTACACAATGATGTGCCCTACCTCTGAAGGGGATACTTCTGACACCTGCCTAGCCACTTGTAATACTTAATTTCATGGTGGCTCAGAGGTTAAAGCATCTGTCTCCAATGTGGGAGACCCGGGTTCGATCCCTGGGTCGGGAAGATCCCCTGGAGAAGGAAATGGCAATCCACTCCAGTATTCTTGCCTGGAGAATCCCATGGATGGAGAAGCCTAATAGGTTATAGTCCATGGGGTCGCAAAGAGTCGGACACGACTGAGCGACTTCACCACCACCTTCACCACCAGCTTGACTAGACCATAAAATGTACAGATATTTGGTCAAATATTAATCTGGCTATTTCTGTGACAGTGTTCTTGGGTGAGATTAAGATTTAAATCAATAGACTAAGTCTTTAGATTGCCCTCTGGCATGTGGGTGGGCTTTGTCCAATCAGCTGAAGGCCTGAATAAAATAAAAGGACTTATTCTCTCCAGAGTAAGAAGAAATTCCCTGTTTAATAGGCTTTAAACTGGAACACTGGCCTTTTTCCTGCTTTTGGACTTGAACTGGAAAATCAGCTCTTCCTGGTCTCAAGACTGGTACAACACCACTGGTCTTCCTGGTTTTCAGGCCTTAGGACTCAGAACTAAGTGTCAGCTCTCCTGGGGCTCCACCTTGGTGACCCACCCTGCAGATCTTGGGACTTGTTCATCTTTAAAATTATGTCAGCCAATTTCTTACAGCAAATCATAGATAACAGGTAGATACATAGACAGATAATCTTACATTCATTCTGTTCCTAGAGAATCCTAACTAATACACCATCTCTACTCCTTCTTTGCCAGACAAAATTTATGGTGGTTTGGGGAGTGATGTACCCAGCCCTAGAAAAAAAGTTTGTCCACGCCAATCATGACAATCCTGTTGTTCTTTATAGAGCTGAGACTTATTTGGACATATCACGTGATTTTGGACATTAAAACCTCAAGTAAACTCTGTTGAAAGCTTCTGAGAAGGACTTTTCTCTTGAAAAGAGAGAACCATGATGAAAAGTTCATTTTTCCTCCCACTCTATTCTATCCAGTTTGGAGGCTACCCTGTCAGTTCAGCTCAGTTCAGTTCAGCCGCTCAGTCATGTCCAACTCTTTGCAACCTCATGAATCGTAGCACACCAGGCCTCCCTGTCCATCACCAACTCCCGGAGTTCACTCGGATTCACATCCATCGAGTCAGTGATGCCATCCAGCCATCTCATCCTCTGTCGTCCCCTTCTCCTCCTGCCCCCAATCCCTCCCAGCATCAGAGTCTTTTCCAATGAATCAACTCTTCACATGAGGTGGCCAAAGTATTGTAATGATATGATATTCGAAGCAGCAGCACTCATCTTGTGATCATAAGGAAAACAATCACACACACACACAAAAAAACTGACTCAGGTCCAAGTAACCTACTGGTCTATTATGTAAACAGCAAATATCAATATAATATAGCTTAAGTCATAACTAATGAGGCTTTCTCTTAACTTCAGATAAAATATCCTAAATTTTATCATATACTTACTTCACTTGCTTATTTTTAGTGTCCAAAAAAATATGGTAATTATACAAACTATAGGAGAAGAATAATACAAACTAAGCAAAAGATATTAAGAAGAGGTGGCAAGAATACACAGAAGAACTATAAAAAAAGATCTTCGTGACTCAGATAACCAAGATGGTGTACTCACTGGACTAGAGACAGACACCCTAGAATGTGAAGTCAAGTGGGCCTTAGAAAGCATCATTACGAACAAAGGTAGTGGAAGTGATGGAATTCCAGATGAGCTGTTTCAAATCCTAAAAGATGATGCTGTGATAGTGCTGCACTCAATATGCCAGCAAATTTGGAAAACTCAGCAGTGGCCATGGGACTGGAAAAGGTCAGTTTTCATTCCAATCGTGAAGAAAGGCAATACCAAAGAATGCTCAAACTACCGCACAATTGCACTCATCTCACATGCTAGTAAAGTAATGCTCAAAATTCTCCAGGCCAGGCTTCAGCAATACGTGAACCATGAACTCCCTGATGTTCAAGCTGGTTTTAGAAAAGGCAGAGGAACCAGAGATCAAATTGCCAACATCCATCGGATCACTGAAAAAGCAAGCGAGTTCCAGAAAAATATCTACTTCTGCTTTATTGACTATGTTAAAGCCTTTGACAGTACAGATCACAACAAACTGGAAAATTTTTAAAGAGATGGATATACTGGACCACCTTACCTACCTTCTGATGTTCAAGCTGGTTTTAGAAAAGGCAGAGGAACCAGAGATCAAATTGCCAACATCCATCGGATCACTGAAAAAGCAAGCGAGTTCCAGAAAAATATCTACTTCTGCTTTATTGACTATGTTAAAGCCTTTGACAGTACAGATCACAACAAACTGGAAAATTTTTAAAGAGATGGATATACTGGACCACCTTACCTACCTCCTGAGAAATCGGTATGCAGATCAAGAAGCAACAGTTAAAACAAGACAGGGAACAACAGACAGGTTCCAAATAGGGAAAGGAATCTGTCAAGGCTGTATATTGTCACCCTGCTTATTTAACTTCTGTGCAGAGTACATCATGCGAAATGCCAGGCTGGATGATGCACAAGCTACAATCAAGATTGCCGGGAGAAATATCAATAACCTCAGCTATGCAGATGACACCACCCTTATGGCAGAAAGCAAAGAAGAACTAAAGAGACTCTTGATGAAAGTGAAAGAGGAGAGTGAAAAAGTTGGCTGAAATCTCAACATTCAGAAAACGAAGATCATGGCATCTGGTCCCATCACTTCATGGCAAATAAATGTGGAAACAATGGAAACAGTGAGAGACTTTATTTTTTTGGACTCCAAAATCACTGCATTTGGTGACTGCAGCCATGAAATTAAAAGACACTTGGTCCTTGGAAGGAAAGTTATGACCAACCTAGACAGCATATTAAAGAGCAGAGACATTACTTTGCCAATAAAGGTCCGTCTAATCAAAGCTATGGTTTTTCCAGTAATCATGTATGGATGGGATGTGAGAGTTGGACTGTGAAGAAAACTGAGCACCGAAGAATTGATGCTTTTGAACTGTGGTGTTGGAGAAGACTCTTGAGAGTCCCTTGGACTTCAAGGAGATCCAACCAGTCAATCCTAAAGGAAATCAGTTCTGAATATTTACTGGAAGGACTAATGGTGAAGCTGAAGCTCCAATCCTTGGCCACCTGATGTGGCCACTGGTGACTCACTGGAAAAGACCCTGATTGTCAGGGGATGTTCAGCTTTAAGGGATCCAATATGTTTTCTTCGTTTGTGTGCTGTTTCTCAAGGACTCTCTGTTCCTCATCAGTTCCTGGAAAACAGGAACAAGCAGAGCTGCATGCAATTCTCAGGACTGAGATCATGGGAAAGGGCACCTGCTTGGATTCCCTTCAGTGACTCCCTTCATTGACTCTCTTCAGTGACATTATACCTAAAGGACTATCCATTTTGTTGCAACTGCTGCAATTTCGTTCTTTTTAGTGGCTGAGTAATCATTTTATTGAATATATATAAGGATGCGTTTCTGCAAATAAAGTACCCTTGTTTCACTTGAGACAGGTCCCCTGCGTGCTTCTTCTCATCGACTCCAGTCCCCAGGTCCTGGTCTATGAAGACCGTGACACCTGATGCTGGGGAAAATTGAAGGCGGGAAGAGAAGGGGACGAGAAAGGATGAGATGGCTGGATGGCATCACTGACTCGATGGACTTGAGTCTGAGTGAGCTCCGGGAGATGGTGATGGACAGGGAGGCCTGGCGCGCTGTGGTCCATGGGGTTGCAAAGAGTCGGACACGACTGACTAAATTGATAACTGATCATATGTCAGCTCAGTGGGACATTATCCAGGCATTATAAAGGATAAATAATAAAACCATGCAGCAACATGGCAAAATGCCTCTCAAGCAAAAGATGTTTATAAAATAATGCTAACTATGGCTCAATAAAAATAAAATAGGAAAAGCATTGCAAACACATAATGCAACCATAAGTCAAGTGTAAAAAGACAAAATTGCATAGTTTTATAAACTGTATCAGTTAAATACAATTTGTTAAATGTATATGTTTTGAATAGAATTTCTATATCATCAAAGCATATGATAATATGGTTTGGATACACATCAACCTCATAACAAGAGAGTCTTTTTGGAGAGTTTGAAGAGACTGGATCAGAGGTAGGGTTTCAAGCAAACATGAGCATTAACATTCATTCATTTTAAGTGATAGACACTTAAGTCTGTTATTTTTATTTCATAATTTTCTCTATTAAATATTTAGTCAGCTAAATATAATATAAATAGTTAAGCAAGCATGGATAACTTTTATGTATTATTGCAAAGAAAGACAGTAATTTCATTTCCTAACATTAAAAAACTTAATTACAAGCTAATATTTTTAAACTATTATTCAAAATACATATCAAAAGTGTTTCATTCTTTTCTGTGTCTAGACAGACTTCCTTTGTTTCTTTAATCTACAAGGACTGAACAATATGGTCACATATAGCTTACATGCTATATATCTAGCCTCAGAAGGAGAGGGAGAGAGAGGACGAGAGAGTAAATTTATTTACCTCCAATGTGAAATTTCCTAGGAAAGAAATTCAATTAGACTGACTGGATCAGGAGTCTTAAGATGAACCCATACACTGTGGCAAAAACTTTGGGATCAGACAAAAATAATTAGAAGTGGTAATATTCTTGAAAATGTTGCTTCTTTTATTTCTTTCTGGTGAGTCACAGAGCTTTATAAAGGCTCTGACAAGAACTGCAACAAAAATACTTAGTAATTTTGTTTAAAAAGAATGTCCAAATATTATGTGACCATGGAAATATTTTCGAGGAAGAACTATTATCTGCAGACACTTTGGGAATCACTGCACTTTATTGTTTGCATAAACCTACGTTTCAGATCAGAAGCACTATGCTTCTGTAGGAAATAAAAATTTTAAGAAAACAACTGTACCACAAATCATTTTTGTTAATAATTGCTCTCTACCACATGTAGAAAGCTCTTTAAAGTAAAATTTCCCAAATAATTTTTCTACTGAATTTGCAGGAACATAGGATCATCTTAATTTAATATAAAGCTTGTTATACCTCCCTTTCTGTTTCTGGTAGTTCTCTTATTGTTGGCAAAATTATAAAGAACACAGACATGAATTTCCATCCACTGTACCAATAAACAGGATTCAGAAGGGACCTAATGCAAGAACTAGAATCAGGCAGCAATTTCTCAGTGAAGTTGATACAGAATTTAGACTTCAGAGTGCCTATTGGTATTAACTGCAGATTCTACTGTAAAATAACAATGTCCTTTTAGTGCTTTCATCTGCTGTCAAGTTTATATTTAAAACTTATATAGAGCTTCCACATCTTCCAAGTGATGAGTTAGTGTAGACTTTAGCTTTGCTTTGCACAGGTGGCCAGCCAATACATTTAGCTCTTTATTCCTAGGGGGAGTCTCCAGTCACTAACTTTATTACAACACTTTATTGAAAATGTGTAATTTCATCTCCAAGTTTCAAATTGTGTTTTATTAGTAAAAATTATTTGCTGTTCCCTGGAAAGTTATTTGAAGCCTGAGATAATCATAGAATGATAGAACTATCAAGCGCATCCAGAGGTCACATAGTCCATGTTCTACTCTCAAAACAGATCCATGCCTTAGCTAAGCAAGGTGTATTTCTAGCTACTGAGCCTTAGAGGAAATGATAATATATTTTCCAAATGTAGTTTAAACCCATGTTTGAAAATATTGACCAATCAGTACGGCCTGTCTTTATACTGAGTAAATAGAAGCCCTGCAATCTGATAGGAGACCCTTTTCCACACCCTAATCTTTCTTTCTACCAATCTTTCTAAGGGTTTGGGAGTTCATACTACTAATTCAGTTCTCAGAGTATCCAGGCTTTTCTTTCTTGAATCAAAGTCACTCATCTAAAACCTAACTGTTACAGCTGTCTTTGGGCACCAATAATGCTACCATTCTCCTGAACACCTAAACTTAAACTTGAAAGTCATATTGGACACCTTCCTTTCCCTTCAGTCACACATCCCATCAGTAACGGTCTCATGATGTCTATTCCCAAAATATCTCCCAGTTACCATTCTTTTCCATTTCTACTGACGTTGCCCCATTACAGTCCAGTTCCCCATTGCTCCTCATTTCCTTCTCACCCTTATAAAACTTTCTAATTGGGGCTTACATCAGCAGCAGATTGAATTCAGATGTATATAACACAAAACAGCCATGTATGCAGCATCTTTGAAAAAAGTGGGAATTCTTTTTCTCTCACCTGACAATAAGATTGGCAGTAGTCATTGCAAGATGGTGAAACAGTTCCATGAGGTCATGAGAAACACGAGATACTGCTGATTTTCCATACTTGTATTCTTAGAGTATTTTTGTGTATGTGTTAGTTGCTCAGTCATGTCCAACTCTGCGACCCCATGAACTGCAGCCCACCCAGGCTTCTCTTTTCATGGAATTCTCCAAGCAAGAATACTGGAGTGGATTGCCATTCCCTTCTCCATAGAGTATTTTTAGAGCAGTTGTATTGCCTTAGGCTGTCTCCTAATTTTAAAGCACATTCGCAGAACACCCACCCTATGATTTCAGCTTACATTACATTGGCCAAAACAAGACAGTGCTGCCACTTGCGTCAAATAAGGATGGCAAATGTGGTTGCATTTTTTTTTTCATTGTTAGTTTCCTGTCCAGGCTGCTGTGTCACCATCCATAACAAAACTAGATTCCTGGAAGCAAGAAAGCAATGACTGTCAGGTAGGGTATCAGGAGACTCTACAATAGCACCCTGTCTTCAGACTTGCTGGGGTTATCATGGATCTGACTGCCAGAACGATTTTCTCAGTCGTGCTCAGAAGAGTTCCTGATCACTCCTATTCTACCTCCCCTTAATGAAACTCTAAAGATAGCAACACAGACAGGAATTTTATTTCGCACGTCTCTGTGCTAAACTCTTGAGGCATATTACCTTATTTAATATCAACACATTCCCTGGAAGATATATTTTATTATTCCCATCCTACCAAGAAGACACTTGAGACTCAGTCTAAGAAAACTGCTCAAGTTCATACTGCTAATAAATAAGTCAAGAGTCAACTTCAGCACCATGGCCAAGAAGAGTCAACATGTGTGTTCTTCTTATTGTGTGTCAGGCTAATGACCTCTACTCAGAGAAGGCACTGGCACCCCACTCCAGTACTCTTGCCTGGAAAATCCCATGGATGGAGGAGTCTGGTAGGCTGCAGTCCACAGGGTCGCTAAGAGTCGGACACGACTGAGCAACTTCACTTTCACTTTTCACTTCCATGCACTGGAGAAGGAAATGGCAACCCACTCCAGTGCTCTTGCCTGGAGAATCCCAGGGACAGAGGAGCCCGGTGGACTGCCGTCTATGGGGTCACACAGAGTCGGACACGACTGATGTGACTTAGCAGCAGCAGCAGCAATGACCTCTACTAAAGCACCAAGCTTGTGGTCTGAAATTTTCCATGGTTATTTTTATTCCAAGGAGCTTATTGTATGGATCTTCCTAGTCCCTCTATCTAGAAAAGGCATCACCATCATAAATTGAATGTCCTCTTAAAAAAAAAACACCTCTATAACTCTGAATGTTTAATGGTCTATCTGGAGATTCTGTTGTGAGGACATTTCTAATTCTGTTAACCCTTGTTCAGTCTGCTTCTATGACTCATCATTTTATGGATTAAAAAGTTTCAGAATACCATTTTAAATAGCACTCTTAGTTTTCAAGAAGATAATACCATGAAGATTTTTTTTCCCTACTTTTTATTAAGAAAATTTTAAAACTTACTGAAAAGTAGAGCAGAGTATAATGAATCGTGTATGCTCATTGTCCATATTTAACTATTCTTAACATTTTGTAACATCTGCTTTAAGTATTGCTTTAATGGTGTAGTAAAAAGTAAATAAATATGACATTTCTTTACCTATATATGTCAGTATGCAATGCTTAAAAATATAATAAAAATAAAACCAGTAAGGATATCCTCCTATATAATCATAATACCACATCACATCTACAAAATTCACAAGAAATTCTTAATGAAATCTAATGCCCAGGTTGTGCTAAACTTTCACTGTTTCTCAAAGATACTGATTTGATCAAACTAGAAAAGGCAATGGCACCCCATTCCAGTACTCTTGCCTGGAAAATCCCATGGATGGAGGAGCCTGGTAGGCTGCAGTCCATGGGGTCACTAAGAGTTGGACACAACTGAGTGACTCCACTTTCACTTTTCACTTTCATGCATTGGAGAAGGAAATGGCAACCCACTCCAGTGTTCTTGCCTGGAGAATCCCAGGGACGGGGGAGCCTGGTGGGCTGCTGTCTGTGGGGTCGCACAGAGTCAGACATGACTGAAGTGACTTAAAAAAAAAAGGATCCACTGCCACTAGAAATAGTGCCTCGTTACATTTCTCTTTAATGGGGAGTTAGCTTGAGTATTTTCATTATAACTTGGTATCATAAGAAACGTAGAGCTTATCTGCTCTTTCCACCTGTACCTAAAGCAAACTTGGGAGAAATCTGAAAACTGTTGTTTAAAATATGTATGTTTTATTGAGTTTAAAAAAATAGGGTGTATGTAATTAAAACATTTCTAACTTAAAAAAAAAAGGATCCAAACAAGTACCACATGGATTTTGCTTTGCATTTTGTTATGTCTCTTAAGACTTTGAATCTAGAAAATTCCTCTCCTCCCCACTCATTCTCCTCACAACAATAACTTTTTAAAAAGATTAGGCTAACTGTCCTTTAGAATGTCCTGTTTTTACAAATATATAATTGCTTCCTTTTTTACCTATGTGTCCTATGCACTAGAGTTTAGGTCTAAAGTCTTCATTCAGTTCAGGTTACACATCTTTGGCAACAATGCATGAAGACAGTCTTTATTATAAAATAAACTGACAAAGCCATAGATCTTCTTCTGTAATACACTGAACAAAATTTTTGTATGTTCCTTCTTTAAAAGTCTATAGAGATAAATTAGGAGTTTGAGATTAATAGATACACATAGATACACAGTACTATATATAAAATAGATAAACAAGGACCCACTGTATAGCACAGGGAACTATATTCAGTATCTTGTAATAACCTATGGTGGAAAAGAATCTGAAAAAGAATATATATAACTGAATCACCTTGCTATACACCTGAACCTGACACAACATTGTAAAGCAACTGTAATTCAATTTTTAAAAAGAATCTATGGCAATAATAGTAGGGAACGGGTGGCCATGACTGCAAATGTTTTAATTAGGGAATTGTTTCTATCTTTTCCTATGTGAATAGAATTTCTGAGAATGTGTGCATATTTTCCAAGCATTGCAGTATACCATAGATCTCAATCTTATCTGTTCTCCTCTGTAACAAGTTGTCTCAAAGAAAAATAAAAGAAAACAAAAAGGTAAAGAAAACAAACTTCCCATCAAGTATTATCTTCCCATGTGATCATTTATGACAGCTTGGGTATGAAATTGAGCCTAAACTGCCAACAGCTATATTTCCATAAGTGAAGGCCCCACACTGATTGCCAGTGGTACAACAGTACAATAAAAAAGGAAAGCAATGTGAACTGCTCGCACAACACAAAGCAGCTTTTCCAGTTTGCTTTATTTAGTCTCTCTGACAGTGTTGTGGAAACAACAGTTCAATTCTGGTTGAAAGGGCTCTTTTATTACAACACAATGCAGTTTTTTTCATAGTGACTTTTGTAAAAATAGTAGGCCACAATCTTTTAAAAACAAACTGCCCGCATTCCAGATACAGCATTAATAAGACCCAAGTGAGAAACATTGAATGGCTAACCACAAATGAAAGTCTGACCTGTGACAACGGCCTGGCAGACGATGGTGGGCACGGTGGCTTTCTGAGTACGGAAGGCTTTCTGTCTCAAAGTCACTGTGTATCAGAGAGGTTGGTGTTCATACTGTGGCCTCACATGTATTTCAGAATGTTTTGCTCATCCTAGTTACCTGGGATATCACTACTACTAACAAATGATAACAGTTAACATCAACCTAGTGGTTACTGTATGCTTGGCTTACTTAGTATTGATACTGTGCAAGCATTATCTCACATTTCATTTAATCCTCAAAAAAAGACAAGGAAATGACTCTATAAATATTATCATACTCTTTTTGCTATAAAGAAGTTAGGACTTGTGAACTCATAGAGACAGAGTAGAATAGTGGTAACCAGGGGCTGGGTAGTGGGGGAAATGGAAATATATTAGAGTACTAGTACTTTGCATGTATAACATGAACAAGTTCTAAGGATCTAAGGTAGAGCATGCTGACTGTAGTTAAAAATACTGTATTCTACACTACTGATACTATGTATAAAATAGATAATAGATAATAGATTAAATAGTTAAAAATACTGTATTCTACACTATTGATACTATGTATAAAATAGATAATAGATAATAAATCAATTACAACCTACTATATAGCTCAGGGAACTCTATTTGATTCCCTGTGGTGACCTAAATGGAAAGGAAATCCAAATAGGGGATATATGTAAACATAAAGCTGATTCACTTTGGTGTATAGCAGAAACATACCATATTGTTAAGCAACTATAATCCAATAAAAATTAATTAAAGAAAAGAAAATTCTAATCACTATCCCCTTCTGTTAAAAAAAATACTATATTATATTCTTGGAAGTTTTTAAGAAAGTAGATCTTATAAGTTCTCACCAAAGAAAAAAAAGAGTAAGTACATTGAGTGTGGGTGATTAATATATTAATTAATTTGGGTATGGTGAATATAATGTATAGATATCACATATCATCACATTATATATTTTAAATGTATACAATTCTATTTGCCAATTATATCTGATTAAAGTTTCAGGGAGAAAAGTAGGACTTGAAAAGTAATAGTCAAACCAGTCCAATTCCCAAAACTATGCTGTTGAAACTTCTCAGAGTTTCTCTCCTAAGTGATATCATGGAAGAGAGAGATGATGATCACAGTTTCTGGTCCAAGAAAGCATCACCTATGAATTCCCCTGAGACCAGAGAAAAAATGAGTCTGCCTCTTTTCCATACTCACTTATTTGACCTTGTCACCCATGCCCAGAGACTGCAGATGGACAAAGTAAGTACTCATTGCTAAGGTGGTGTAATCAGGCTATTTTCATCAGCTTTCCAGACTAGAACAGCCCAAAGTGAGCACACTTTCTCTTGACAGAATCACCATGGATGCTTCCACACTAGGTAAAGTTCACCTCTCCCTGACCTCAACACCTTTCAGAGTCAACACCTAAGTTCATATACCACAAAGGAGGAAAGGAACACTGGCGGATCTGAACAGATGCTGTTAATACAAAAGCAAAAATGTAACTTATGTTTCCAATCATTTGATGACTGAAACAACCAAAAATTTCATATCTGTGGAAAAACATGTAAGCTACAGATAAAATGTAACAAATAGCTTCTTAAATACATGCCTGAGTTCAGACACACACACAATTATGTAAGAAAAAGCTCCAGAAAAAAACACAAAGTACTGATTACCAGAGCCTAAATATCTAGATGGTTTGGGATGGGACATGAGATTAGATACCAGTTTAATGAACCAGAGAACTTGCATTTTAGAAGCCATATAAATAGGATATAAATTTTAGGTCAGCAAAAAGTCGGGGGCTGTAGCTGAGAATTCCCCCTAAAGCCAGAAGCTTAGAACTCACAAGAAGTGAGGTCTACCAACAAACCCAAAGAGATGACAGTAAAGTTTGTTTCATGCTAAGCTCTCAGTAGAAAAACAAGCCTACTCAGAATTCATAATCATCCATGTGTGTTTTGGGTATGAATTTCCACTCTGTGTGAATTAATACCTCTTGTTAAAACTTGTTCTAACTCCAGTTAAGATTTAAGCCACTATGGAGAACAGTGTGGAGATTCCTTAAGAAATTACAAATAGAACTGCCTTATGACCCAGCAATCCCACTGCTGGGCATACACACCGAGGAAACCAGAATAGAAAGAGACACATGTATCCCAATGTTCATCACAGCACTGTTTATAATAGCCAGGACATGGAAACAACCTAGATGTCCATCAGCGGATGAATGGATAAGAAAGCTGTGGTATATATACACAATGGAGTATTACTCAGCCATTAAAAAGAATACATTTGAATCAGTTCTAATAAGATGGATGAAACTGGAACC